>CAIGQZ010032134.1:1462677-1491580 GCA_903798205.1 Danio tinwini
TTGATATTAATGAGTTTTTTGGGTTCATTGAGAACATGGTTGTTGTTCAATAATAAAATTAATTCTCAAAAATACGACTTGCCTAATAATTCTGCACTCCCTGCATAGTGTAGTCTGTGTAGGACCTTAAATTGTATGAGTGATAATCTAGCGCTTTAAGGCCTCCTCCCAGAAATCTTCAGAGAGATTGAAGTTCTGATTCCCAGTCCATCTTAATCTTATTTAGGATAGATTCGTTAGTTGGAGATAGTAAATTATATAAATATGAAATGCAGCCTCTTGACAAGGTTTTGGCTTTAATGATCAAGTCTATCCTGCTAGGTGTTGGGATATGTAGGAATGAAGTTGTGTGTGTTCTTGCGAAGTCGCGTAGTTGGAAGTATCGAAAAAAAGTCTGATCTGTTTAAGCTAAATCTATCAAATAAATCTTCAATATACAAGTCTCCCAACTCTCGTATTCTCTTATTCTCTAAGCTGATAAAATTTGAGTCCCTTTTAGCTGGTATAAACAAATGATTATTGCGAACAGAGGTTGATAACAAAAGGGTGAGCCAACCAAAGTTGCGTCTTATTTGCACCCAGATTAGAACTTCTGTGTTAAGCTGCTTTGACACAATCTACATCGTGAAAGCGCGCTATAGAAATAAACATGAACTATAGATGGTCCGTTTGAGTATCAGTAGACTGTCGGCTTAATATCCGTTGATACTGTTCCTTCAACAGACATTTAACTGACAATAAAAAACTTAGCAAGTACATGTCAACTCACACTAACCCTAACCCATACCGAACAGTCTACTTATAATCTAATGAAAATTAGTTGCAATGTAACTTCAATTCAACAAACGGACCATCAAAATAAAGTGTGAACCCATTACATTAGCGTATGCACCTATGATAAGCTGAGATGCGTTCACATACTGAGTGAAAGTTGTGTAACCTGAGGGCCAAAATTATGTCTGTGTCGATGTGCTAATGCTCATGTTATGACCTTTAACCCCTGACTAACAAACTACGTTAATCGATATATAAAGAGTCAAGTTAGTCAACGTTGGTCAATATATATACAGTCAAGCCAGAAATGATTCATAGCCCAGGGGTATGAATCATTTCGGGCATGACTGTATATTATCAGTTTGATTTCACAATGTGCTGTTTATAAAATGGAGAATTTATGTAATAATTAAAAGGAATTCATAACTGTAGTAAAGTTCACGGCCACCTGGCCGCCGGGAAGAAGGAGGCAGAAAACCGACAAACTTTTAAATAAGTATTTATTAATAAAAGGGACGGCAGCTCCTCACGGAGACTGCCGTCTAAACCAAAACAAACGGATGGCAGCTCCTCACAGAGACTGCCGTCAAACTGAAAAAAAAAGTAAAACAATATGTCCGGGCCTAGTGCCACAGCACCCGCAAGACCTATATGAGATGTGTCGGGAGAAAAGGAGATGGAGAAAAAAGGAGCAAAGACAGAGTAGACAGAGAGGAGAGAGAGGAAAAAAATTGGGGTTCGGTTCTCCAGACACGCTGCCACTCGGTCCTCAACCAGCTGAGAGATGCGATGACATGCTGGGAGCCCTGTGGAGGAATCTATCCACCTGTACGTCTTCTGGTGTCCGGCGGCGGTTCTCCTGGCTGGCTGGCGGCATCTCTGGTCTCCTCCTCCGCTCCTGCTTCGGTGGAGAATGCAGGCTTCGGCGTCATGGCGGATCGCGGTGACTCCCCCCGGGCTCTGTGGGATGGCTCCCTTCAGCTCTTTCCCGCGTCCCCTGCTCCTCCCCATGCTGGGAGAGGGCAGCAGGCAGATCCATTCCTCGCCAGCCTCAGGCCGCCCCGTCACTCTGGCAGACGAATGGGTTTCTCCCCCACTCGGGTTAACTCCCGAACACTCGCCCTCCCTCTCAGCGGCGAGGGCAACTGGACGTGTCCCTCCTTCTCCCGGGTTTCGGCACCACTGTAGTAAAGTTCACGAAGAAGGAGGCGGAGAACCAACAAACTTTTAAATAAGTATTTATTAATAAAAGGGACGGCAGCTCCTCACGGAGACTGCCGTCTAAACCAAAACAAATGGACGGCAGCTCCTCACGGAGACTGCCGTCAAACTGAAAGCAAAAGTAAAACAATATGTCCGGGCCCGGTCCTCTCTCTCTCTCCTCTGCCATCGTTCCTCCTCCTATAGTCCAGATCCTTCCGTGGGATTGGAGGCAGGTGCATGCCACAGGTGTTTCTCATCTGTGGCAGGCCTCGTTTCGCTTCCACGGCTCTCGGCCATGCCCCCTCGCCACAATAACCTTTATAAAACCAAATTAATGGAATACATTCAAAACAATTGTATTAGTTTTATGCAAGGTTTTTACATTTTACACTGACTAGTTCAAGTGTAAAAATTATATTAAAAATGATATTCATTTATTTGTGGTTTACTGCACATTTGAGATATTAATTTAGTTATGTATTCATTACATACATAGCCTTTAGATTGGCAGTGTAAGGATTGTATTGATATATTGCATTTAAAAATACTTAAAGGAATGACAGCCAACTTTGTCGCTAGATTTAGCAACTTTTCAAACCCCACAGCGACAAATTTTCTAAAAAGCGACTAGTGACAAATCTAGCGACTTTTTTTGTGTGTTACTGGAGATTTTTATAGACTGTCGTTTGTCCATTACTGTACCGTTCCTACTCTTCTCAACAAGCTGCGGGTGATGCCGCCAGCCCCTCCCCAGCCTCAGAGCACTGACAAGTGGCCCAGTCCTCGTAGCAGCCTCTCCCACCTGCAGCCTGACAGCAGATCACCTCTTTGCGTTCCGATGGCAAATGATTTAGCACCGACAGTGTGAAGTATTTCCCTTGTAGAGTCAAACCGATCTGCTTCTCCTTTATTTTAACAAGCTGATTTGACCGTTTATTCTTTCCTTGTTTACAATCAGAGATGTTTTAAGTGAGTTTCAGAGCTTGTCTGAGTTTATTACGTCTGAGAGATTACTGCAAATTCACTACTCATCTATAATGATATACTGTATTCAAACAGCAGTACATTTAGTTAAATTGACATGCGCACATAAAGCGTAGTGCAAATATAAATACCCCATTTATTTACCATAGGCTGTTAAACAAACAGAAATGGTAGAACGTGGCGTGAATGGTAGAATGACGTAATTTAGTGACTTTTCGGGCAGAGCGTATCGCCTTTTCGTTGAAATTAGTTGGCAACAGTGATGACAGCACAGTATGTAAAAATACTTTTTAGAATTGTTCTATGGCAGGTTTAAATGCTTAATAAGGTTAATTAGGCAGTTTGCTCAGTAGCTCACCTTGTACGCCCATGGATTTTGGAGATGAAGCTGAGTTGACCACGACGACAGGATTTGAGTCTGATGAAGAATGATTCCAGAAGCCATGTAAATCAAAATTAATGAATAAATGAATAAACAACAGGCTGAAAACATGGTAAAAATCACGCAGCCGCGACTGCTTTTTTTCTAGATTGCTTTTGAAAACATTATCGGTTGGGTTTAGGAAAGGGGTGGGTCGGTCAGTCAAGCTGGCCAGGTCGGCTGAAGTCTATATTGCGCCCTCTGGTGGATTTATTCGATAAGAGGAAGCACCAGAGAAATTTGAGATTATCAAAAAGCGTACACAGCGCCCTCTGGTGGATTTGCATAAACTAAACCTGCAAGCAGATGCACCTCAGGTTATGTATTTCACCGTCCCACGGAAATGTAGACCTGGGTACATCTCTGCAATGGCCTTTGGCATTTTATGGCCAAATGTTAAAGACAGGCTTGATATGTATAGGCCTATATGAAATGTACACTCAACGGCCACTTTTTTTTAGGTACACCTGCAACTGCTCGCAAGAGCAGCAGCTCAATGCATTTGGGTATGTAGACATGGTCAAGACGATCTGCTGCAGTTCAAAGCAAGCATCAGAATGGGGAAGAAAGGGGATTTAAGTGACTTTGAACGTGGCATGGTTGTTGGTGCCAGACGGGCTGGTCTGAGTAGTTCAGAAACTGCTGATCTGCTGGGATTTTCACGCACAACCATCTCTAGGGTTTACAGAGAATGGTCCGACAAAGAGGAAATATCCAGTGAGCGGCAGTTCTGTGGGAGCAAATGCAGATGCCAGAGGTCAGAAGAGAATGGCCAGATTGGTTCCAGCTGATAGAAAGGCAACAGTAACTCAAATAAGCACTTGTTACAACCGAGGTCTGCAGAAGAGCATCTCTGAATGCATAACACGACCAACCTTGAAGTGGATGGGCTACAGCAGCAGAAAACTACACCGGGTGCCACTCCTGTCAGCTAAGAACAGGAAACTGAGGCCACAATTCACACAGACTCACCAAAACTGGACATTAGAAGATTGATGAGTTTCGATTTCTGCTGCCACATTTGGATGGTCGGGTCAGAATTTGGCGTCAACAACATGAAAGCATGGATTCATCCTGCCTTGTATCAACGGTTCATGTTGGTGGTGGTGGTGGTGTAATGGTGTGGGGGATATTTAACAAACAAATAACAGGAAATACTGTGAATAATGAAGTAATCACTAGTGAAAGTTATCTAGTTTAAGTGGCCTGTAAATGTACAGCGTACAGTTCCTGCATCTTATTATTATTATTTTGATTTGAAATAAGAATAATGTAATGATTCTGTATTGCTATATGGTTAATTTCCCTTGTGCATCTTGGTGAACTATTTATACTCTGTGTTTCTCCAAAAGTATTGAGGGTTTAAATATATAGGCGTGTGGTTTTCATTTCATTTCAGCCACATCCATCACTGTATTGATTGTGTAGCCCTTGTTTGGGTCTCATATTATAGTACGATGTGTAGATCCATCTCTTTTTGTTATTTCACAAAAATGTATCAACTTCAAAGAGACACTCGATTAGTAAGGTTCAATTTACTTCGCTCTCCTAAAACAGAAGGTTCCTGTTCTAATTTGGTCTTAAAAGGGGCAACAGTCATAGACAGAAGCATCCCAGTGGGGTTGAAAACCCATAATAAAACATGCTACAAATGCAAATCGAGTTGATGTCAGTTGACTAGGTCAAAACAACCTCAAATTGACATCTAACGTTGGGCCTTCTGCGCCTACTGGTAGGCTCAGAAAACAGTTATAATCCATCCACATGGTAAATTAGCTATAGATCGCACATGGCTGCGGCCAGAAGTTAACGAGAATTAATTCTATTATTTGTAACATTTCCCATTAATTGTATTTTATTAACGTCTACCCCTACTTCAACCCTAAACCCAACCGTCACAGTAATGTAAAAACAAATCTGGATCTGGAGTCTTCTCTATTAACATAGCTGATTAACCATGGGGATGTATGATAACAGCCTTCTGAGCCTACCAGTAAGCACAGAAGGCCCCTACTGGCCCATATTTATCAGCTGATAACGGCCATACAATCGAATGATAACATTCAAAGCGGGTGTTTTTGATATGTTATTGGAGGTCTTGCTTGATGTCAAGGTGCCCACTAGGATAACACTATAATATAATATAATAAACTATAATAGTCATAATAAACCAAAACTGCTACACAAATTCAGATTATCATGTACAGTATCTGAGATTTTCTCCAGTCACTAATCCACGAGATGCATTTTAACCTCACTTTAATAAGACAAACTCTCTACAGGTTGTTGGAGTTCAGTTTACACCGATTTCTTCTTGCAAACACAGCGACGGATTTGTGATTTAGATCTATATTAGTCATCTGGACCAACACACTTTGCGAGAGCCCAGCTAACAAATGTAGGTTCTGAGAATGTTCTCGTAATGTTATCTGTAACGTTCCAAGAATGTTGAAATGTCCAGTTTGCTTAATGTTGCTAGATTGTTTTTTTATGGTTAGCGTAACGTTCTTACAATGTTTTTAAAACCTAAATTTCCACCAAAATATAATTTTCTAAGAAAGTTTGTTTGGAACGTTCCAATAACGTTAAATGTCCAGTTTGCTTAATGTTGCTAAAACATTTTTTTATGGTTAGCATAACGTTCTTACGTTTTCAAAACCTAAATTTCCACCTAAATATAACATTCTAAGAACGTTGAAATGTCCAGCTTGCTTAAGGTTGCTAGAACGTTTTTTATGGTTAGCATAACGTTCTTACAACGTTTTTAAAACCTAAATTTTTACCAAAATATGAAGAACGTTTTTTATCAACATTGTGACAACGTTCATTAAGTACAAATAATGTCCCAAAGACGTTCCAAAAACTTTGTTCTAAAAACATTTTTTTAACAACGTTACAAGAACGTTATGAGAACATTCTAAAAACGTTCCATTGATAACATTGTGTGCTAACATTTCCACAACTTTTAAAGAACGTTAGTGAATGTACTGGGAACGTTTCCTGTTAGCTGGGAGTTTATTAGATAGACCTCTTCTGAGTCACTTGAGTTCATTTTAATGTCTGTTATAGTTGTCCTACACAAATACTTTGCTCTTCTTAGTCTCCGCATCAGATGGCACACCTACAGACGCCCACAGTTTGCTCACAGACCATATGATGCATGATGCCAACAGAACTCTGCACATATGAGAAGGAACTGCTCACTGGATTTACATAAAACATGCCAAGTTAGTGACATCCAATCAAGATTTTGAGATAGAGGCACTTGCTTTTGGGTGGATAACATTTTGGCTACACCATTTATAATATATAACACCAAATATTTCAGATATCTTTATCTGTATAACCTTATATCCCGTGCTGCTGGAAAAAAGGAACCTTTATAGTATTTGTAATGTTTCTAATGGTTCAAATGGAAAAGTCTATAGGTTTTAATATGTGGGTGGGTGTGCCTTGTGTTCTAAACATTGTTAAGACTAAATGTCCCTGCAAGTAAAGCAATACCAGCAAATTTTGACCTTGTAGGGACATTGTTTTACTCTCCATCAGGAAAACAGCTCATAAATCACACAGAATGAAGTATTTTGAAACTGTAAAAGGCGACGTGGTGGCGCAGTGGGTAGCACGATCGCCTTACAGCAAGAAGGTCGCTGGTTCGAGCCTCGGCTGGGTCAGTTGGCATTTCTGTGTGGAGTTTGCATGTTCGAGCCTCCGGTTTCCCGCACAAATCCCAAGACATGTGGTATAGGTTAATTGGGTGTGCTAAAATTGACTGTAGTGTATGTGTGTGGATGAGTGTGTGGATGAGTGTGTGTGTGTGTGTGTGTGTGTGTGTGTGTGTGTGTGTGTGTGTGTGTGTGTGGATGTTTCCCAGAGATGAGTTGCAGCTGGAAGGGCATCGGCTGCGTAAAACACATGCTGGATAAGTTGGCGGTTCATTCTGCTGTGGTGACCCCAGATTAATAAAGAGTGAAAAATTAAAAATGAATGAATGAATGAAACTGTAAAAATGCAGATTTTGTTTCCTGCGAGGGTTGATTTAGGCATAGGGTAGGGTAGAGTAGGGTAGGTATAGGGTAGAGGTAGGGGAGGGTAGGAATAGGAATAGGATAGGGTATGGTAGGGACAGGGTAGGGATAGGATGGGATAGGGTAGGGTAAGGTAGGGTAGGGTAGGGATAGGATAGTGTAGGGTAGGGTAGGGATAGGACAGGGTAGGGATAGGATAGGATAAGGTAGGGTAGGGATAGGGTAGGGTAGAGATAGGGTAGGGTAGGATAGGGTACGGAATGGATAGGATAGGATAGGGTAGGGTAGGGTAGGGTAGGGATAGGATAGGGTAGGGTAGGATAGGGTAGGGTAGGGATAGGGTAGGGTAGGCTAGTTCAGTCCATTTTGAAGTAATTTTTTATTTTTAGAAAATGTCCACCTTTTCTTCAGACAGCACAGATCTGCTAGATTTGACTGTCTCCTGCCATTTCAGTGGATCTGAAAGCAGGAATTATTATCTGACTGAAATAGGCTCATGAAGGAATAATGTAACAGGGCTCTATTACATTTAACATTTTCTTAAAACCCAAAATGTCCACTACCGATTAAGATCTCATATCCACAGCTATAAATGTACAGATCGCCTCTGTGATGTTTTGCCCTGTTCGAATCAGTCTGAATGCTGCGGGGATAGTTGCATGTAGTAAGTGTGTCTAGTTTTCGTCCAATTCCAGTTAGTGATTCTGTGATGTCAGTGTAAATGAGTTGACATGTTCAAATATTGCCGCTAAAATAGCTTATATTGCAGATGTCATTGTTTTTTTATCCACCACTCTCTTGCCGTCACCCTCACAACTTACAGGGAAACCAAACTGCTCCCAAATGCCAGGCCCGCTGTTGGTTATAGGAGGATTACATTAATGTTACTAGCCATTTTGCGAGGTAGTGCAACGTGTCCCTGACTGGAGTAGTGTTTGGAGGTGGGCGGGGAAGGCAGCATGTTGCCCGGCATGTCCAGGGTCACGTTATTTAGGATGCCTTGTTGAGCGTTGTTGCACTGAAAACATTATATTCTGTACACTTAGGCCCCGTTTACACTAATACGTTTTAGTTTTAAAACGCATAAGTTTTGCTTCGATTACGTCATCCATCCACACTACTCCGGAGTTTCGAGTCTGGAAAACGGATAGTTTTGGAAATGCTGGAGAGGCCGTTTTCATTCTAAAACGCTGCTGCTCCATGTCAGTGTGGATGGTGGAAAATGGAGACATCTGAAAACGGAGGCGGGGCTGCAGACGTGCGCCTCTCTGATTGGGGCTTTGTCCTCAATATTAAGTAGCCTTCACACAGTTCAGTCCTGCATCCTCTCCTTGTAAGTTCAGACTTCACAAGTTTGATATGGAAAACAAACTCCCGAGTGTGTACTTAATAAAGTCATTCACATCACCCTGGCTATGCTGTTTCACTTTCTTAACAATAAAATGAACACATGATGTGAGGAACTGCCTATTTTCATTTTAATATTAGCAACTTAACAGACATCAAAAATGTTGAGGCGTTGTGTAGCTGCATAATATGACCGTCATCTTCATGCATATTTATAACAAAACGGTGCCTATAACATCACTGCCTCCTTTCATTTTTATTGAAAATACAAAACATACCCTCTCTTTAATTAAATATCAGTTTTAATAATTAATAACGACCATTATAAAGGTATATCGGTGTCCGCGGTTACATTAATGAAGATATTAACCTAACTTATCTTTGCGCTTAGCCACAGAACGTTACCTGAGAACAAGTAATAGATTCAAAAGACCAAAGTCGGGGAATATGTAGTTAGATATAGACAACATGATGAATTAAATATTACGTTTACCAAATATAGTGAGATTAGATCCAGCGGGAGATCCGTGATGAACAGTCCGACATGCACAGCTCTCATGGGTATGTGCTCAAAGCACACTGCAGTGCATGCCAGAGAGTGTGTGTGTGTGTGTATGTGTGGTCAGGTGATGTGCGTTTTCACCGTTTATATGTAGACGGAGAGCTGTTCAGAAATGCTGGGTGAAACGCTAGTGTGGACGCAGATCGTTTTTTTATTCTAAAATGCCGTTTTAAAACTAAAACGTACTAGTGTAAACGGGGCCTGAATCGTTCGGTTTGTAATGCGTACCGAACTGAAAGTCTCGTACCGAACGGTTTAATACAAATACGTGTATCGTTACACCCTTAGTAGGGATAGGGTAGGGATAGGGTAGGGCAGGGCTATTCAATTAGTTTGTCATGGGGGCCGGTTCATGAAAAGCATCCCAAACGAAGGGGATGAGAGATATGACTTGCTATATGAGTGATAACACAACAGCAATATAAGAGCCCATATGTTGTATTTTTGCTCCTTAAGACACTCAAGGTGGCTTTTTCTACATTAAAATGTTAATATATTGTATTTTGAATATCACAACAGAACCAGTGCATTGCTTCAGTTGGCTTCTTCTACAATCAGACGCACTCATATGTTATTTTTTTGAACTGCGTAACAATTAGGGATGCAACAATTATAGATTTTGGTTGTACGATAATATAGTCTGAAGAATAATCATGGTTTCACGGTTATCACGTCTAATGTGAATTCAAGCTTTATATTAGGTAAGTAGCTATTTAGATCAGCCATCTGCGTGCATGCATACATAATCATTTTAATAATAATTTGTCTAACTTATCTGTTGTTTACACTGCACTGAAAGGCACGCAGAACTCTCACTGTGAGATGTTTTCTACTGCGCGCGCCCGGAAAGACGCAAGCTTGTCCGCGCACGTCATATATTCTTACATTTGAAACAACAAACTTGCAAAAGGAAAAGACGTGATATAGGAACGGCCGCTGCTATAGTTAATCCAGTGTGCGGGCGGGTTAGCCTCAGTGTACATACTTGGAACTTTAAACTAGGGCACAGTTGGCAACTTGGCATTTAATTGCAGCAGTTTTGTTTCGTGCTACAGAAATGCGGCTTAGAGAAGCCTTTACGATTAACTGTGACGAATTAAAGCGCAGTTAATAGTGAAATCAGCTAATCGCTGCATCCCTACTGACGATATCAATGCATAGTACAAAAGGCCTTTTCTACAAACATATCCAAATATTTTTCGGCTGCCCGCGCCACTTGCTTAATGTCAGGTGACTCACGCTCTGCGCAGCTTCTGCAGCTCATGCTGTATTGAACAGACGCACGTCACTTCATAACTATAGCGGTCGTTTTTCAACTGAACTAAATTTATTTTTGATGTCTTGGTCACACTATTTGGAGGAACGGAACAAATTGCCTGGTGGGCCGGGTTTTGAATAGCCCTGGGGTAGGGTAAAGGTAGGGATAGGATAAGGTAGGGTAGAGATAGGGTAGGGTAAAGGTAGGGATAGGGTAGGGAAAGGTAGGGAGAGGGTAGGGATAGGGCAGGGAAGGAAAAGGGCAGAGTAGGGATAGGGTAGGATAGGGATAGGGTAGAGTAGAGTAGGTATAGGATAGGGTAGGTGTAGGGTAGGGATAGGGTAGGTTTGGGGAGAGAATATACAGTTTGCACAGTATAAAAATCCTTACATCAATGGGAAGTCCTCATAAAGATAGCTGTACTTGTGCGTGTGTGTGACATTGTATCATTTGTTTTTTTTGTGTGGTCGGTCATTTTACATGTAAGTTAAAACCATGCATTGCTGTCAAACTGTGGGTCTCAATCAGCTCTTTTGTTCAGTAGTTAGTGTACTTATCAGGGAGTGAGCCATTTTAAGTGCTGTCTCAATCCAAAATACTTCCAGTGTATTATAATTCCTTTTTTTCTAAAGGTGAGCGTACACGGTGCAAATCTAGTGGTCAAAACGATCATATGTCCAAGTACACGCCACAACTGAGTTAATGTGGAAGTCACTTACTCGCACTCAGTGATATATGACACGATTTTTTGACCCTGCAAATTATGAAGCAATCACGTGAAATTCAGGGCCAAAATAGAGGAAGACATTGCTCTCTCTCTCTCTCTCTCTCTCTCTCTCTCATAACAGATATTGATTCGAGCTGTCAATAAAGGCATACAAGTTATTTTTCATCACCGGTAAAACAGTCCACTTAGTCACCCCTTGTGTGAGAATTATAAAGTGAATTATAACCTTGTGTGCTGTACACTAAAATCTCTAGCCACTCTGTCATGCGTGACACATCATAGACTTGTTTGTCTTTCTAATTGCTTATCTTTCAGATGAGATGTTAAATCGAGGTCATGACCCTCTGTGCTCATTAAAAAACCCATGGCACTTCTTGTAAAGAGTAGGGGTGTAACCCCGGTGTCCTGGCCGAATTCCCTCTATCGGCTCTTTGCCATGATGGCCTCCCATTGCCCATTCACCAAATTGGCTCTATCTATCACAGTCTCATGACTCCACCAATAGCTGGTGCGTGGTGAGCGCATTGACACCAATGTCCTGTGGCTGACATTGCATCATTCAAGTGGATGCTGCACACTGATGGTGGTGTGGAGAGAGCCCCCCGCCCCTCCCCCTCATGGTTGTGATATGCTTAGGGTGTAAGGCCAACAGCTCTTGAACTTTTTTGACAAGTTTAAAAATGATCATGAGTTCATAAGCCGCTTGGCTCGTAACTTCCTCTCACATGGTATGAGCCACGACCACACAAGCGTCAAAAATTTTCACTCGACTTTTTCCGATGGGAAAAAAACAGCCTGATCTCACGAGAAAATGTAAGTATTTTACGATTTGACAGTTTAGTGGCTAATTCGTACGAATTCGTACGAGTTGAGTCGTACAAAAATGTAAGATTTTAAAAAGGAGGCGTGGCACTTAACCCCGCCCCTAAACCCAACAGTCATTGGGTGATGAGCAAGTGAAGTTTCTTTATAAACTAAGTTTGAGAGGCTTATTATTGCTCGCGGACGGTCCCGCATTATTCAATTTATGATTCAAGACGATTCCTAAACCCCTATAAATACCCTAAGTTCCATATCACAGCCATCTTCGTTTTGAAGAATCCCCCCTTCCACCCCTACCCCTCCTTCTTTCCTAGATGGGTGGCACGGTAGCCCAGTGGTTAGCACTGTTGCCTCACAGCAAGAACGTCACTGGTTCTAGTTCTTACCAAGCCAGCCGATGTTTCTGTGAGGAGTTTACACGTTCTCCCCGTGCTCACGTGGGTTTCTCCCGGGTTCCTCGGTTTTCTCCAACCGTCAAAAAACATGCAACTTAAGTTAATTGACTAATCCAAATCAGCACCATAGACATGCTCCTAGTAAGTAGTTATCTCTTAAGAGCAATCACTATCTGTTCATCAGCTACTACAGCTGGGGAGTTCTCGAGATCTACCTGAGCTCAAACTCCCCTCTCGTCTTGCAAACGAGAGGGAGCCCCAGGCTCGAGGATCTTAGATCATCAGCTAGGTGTGAACTCTTGAACTATCCTTCGGCTTAGACCCTGATTTATCAGGGGTCGCCACACCAGAATAAACCGACAATTACTCTGGCATATGTTTTAAACAGCGGATGCCCTTCCAGCACCTATGGGAAACACCCATACACACTCATTTATTCAATTCACCTATAGCGCATTAGTTTGGACTGTAGGGGAAACCGGAGCACCTGGAGGAAACACGTCAACACGAGGAGAACATGCAAACTCCACACAGAAATGACAACTGGCCCAGCCAGGACTTGAACCAGCAACCTTCTTGCTGTGAGGCGACAGTGCTAACCACTGAGCCACTGTGCTGCCCCAATATTAGTTCTGCTGTTGTTTAGAAGTTCAGTTTTAATGTTGTACAGCAAGGACATTCTCATGTCTCACTCAATTTTGTCCTGATGTGAACCAAGCTGCTCTTACCAGTGCCCTAATTTGTGTACATGACCTCCTGAGTGCCTCCACGAGCTGATTGAGATGCACCCTAAGATGGCAAAAAAAGATTGAAAGTGCATCTGACTTGACTGCAGTAGTTCCTGCTGGTAAAAATAAATGTGCCTCAGCAAATATAAAGTGAAGCACACTGGCATTTTGAACAAGCTTGAGTTACTCTTTCATGCTAATGAACGTTCCACCCACCTCAAATGACATCTGAGCTAAATGCAGGTCAGATCTGAGAGCGAAGATGTTGACCAGATGAATGCCACGATCTTTTTACAAGCAAGGAAATCTGGGACATTTTTCTTAAAAGTCATTGATTGAATCTACAAAAACAGCAATGAAAGATGAGTCACTCTCTCGGGAAAAGAAGACTTTGCACTTTCGAGAACCAAAGCTACCTCTCGAAAATCTCGTTTAAAATAATTGACAACTGCATAATCATTCATAAACAGAGTCATTCTGCTGTCATGTTTACTTACTTGCTCAAGAAAAACAGCCCAATATGTCAGTCCACAGCAAACATTTGGGATGGGTACTATTATTACAGTGCACCTAAAGAAATCTTAAAGACATTGGTGTAGGTTTTCTGGATTTATATGTGACCCTTGACCACAAAACCAGTGTTATGTAGCACTTGTTTAGCCAAAAACAAGCCAAAAATACATTGTATGGATTTTCATTTATGCCAAATATCATTAGATCACGAGACAGCACTCACTTATCAACCGGAGGCTCCTGGAGGGGATGTAAACTTGCAGAACCAAGTAGAGGTAAGAGAGCAAGTGGCTGTTCTGTAAGCAAACGTTAATGATTTGAACTTCTTGCAAGCTTCAACCAGTACCTGACCACAGCTGAGGAGCTGAAACACAGTACAGAGAGATTTTTAGGCTTGTGCCATGAAATTAATGAACAACACTAGGGTCTGTTGGGCATGACAGCACAAAAAGATGTGGGGTAATCAGCAGCTTATACTGACGCCAGTAGTGAGTGCACTACACAGCTCAGCATAGGTCATATTGGGACTGACCTTTTGGCTCTGGGCATGGCAGCGATAGCATGACATGGTGGTTGAGGCATAAGGAGGTTCTGGAACGACAGATTAAATATACAAAGGCTCTAAAAGCATTCAGGATGACACTCTGTGAATGGTGGCCCTGACAGATCCAGATTCTGGAGTGGCATCCATTATGCGACAAGACAAAAGACCGGCTCTTATCATCTGATCAAGGTTGCATCTCTTTGTTTTACGGTAAAGGACCTCAGGGCTGCATTTGACACCATTGATTGACACATTCTCTTGGATAGGCTTGACAATTATATTGTATTTCTGCAACTGCATTTGCATGGTTCAACTTATACCATTCAACTGTTATCAGTTTGGAGCAGTTAATATCAAGGTATCAAATTACACTACAGAGTACCGCAAGGCTCAGTTCTTGATCCCTTGCTTTCCCAACGTATATGCTAACCCTTCAATTATATCAGTAAAACCTAGAATACTGCCTAGCACTTGATGGATGATTGTTAAGTCCTTATTGTAAGACTTATTTGCACTATTCATGTTATTTGCTGGCAAACTGTTATCATTTAAAGGCCAGAAATACTGACTTAAATCATCTTAAAAATACTGCCAAACCATATGCCATATGTACTTAATATATAAGCAGCAAAACAAATTTTTGCATTTGTGACTTCAAGTTATGCAAATTGTAATGCGCTACTTGGTGGTTGCCATGTAGGCCAAATAGTTTATGGTTCACTTCATAAGTTTCAGTGCATCTGTTAGATCAGGGGTCACCAATCTCAGTCCAGGAGGGCCGGTGTCCCTGCAGGGTTTAGCTCCAACTTGCTTCAACACACCTGCCTGGATGTTTCAAGTATACCTAGTAAGACCTTGATTAGCTTGTTCAGGCGTGTTTGATTAGGGTTGGAGCTAAAATCTGCAGGACACCGGCCCTCCAGGAACAAGTTTGGTGACCCCTGTGTAAGATCATCATTGCATTGACTCTCCATTAGACAAAGTATACTTTAGAAATCAATCTGATTACTTACAAAGCATTGAATAGTTTACCTCCTGAATATTTGAGTGAGTTCCTGTTATATTACAGCCCCTCACTTCCATTACATTAAATGTATATGTCGCACAAAATAAAATATTTGAACTGACCGTTCATTATTTTTCGGTTCTTCCTTGTAAAGAGTCTTTGATTATCTTCAAAGTTCTACAGAGATGAAAACAAGTTGATATGAGGAAGATCACGCCCTTCAGCCTGACTGACTGAGTGATGTGTGCTGGGAAACTGAGGGCTTAGTACATGTTGGGAGAACACATTCGATAATCTGATTGCTGTGGGACAGGAATACATTGCAAGGTCCTTCATGGGTGACATCACATTCAGGAATTCCTATCAAATGGCCAGACGTGTCAACCAAAACAATCAATGAAACAGAACTCTTGCCTATATTTCGTGTATATACATTACTCTGTGCTCGTTTCTCTTGGGCAGGACATACACTGCATGGTTTTGGTTCTACCCCTAGGACCTTTCTTTGAATGTACTGTGTACACAGGGAATAGAGAGGTGATTAACCTCTACTGATCGGCAATCAAACCAAAATGACGAATCTATAGACTTATTGCTAAACTGTCACTGATCCACTATTATGTATTGGACTCAGCTTAATCTCATACACATCACTGTCCTGACTACCAGGGAAAAAAGTGCCCCAATTGCTTGACGGGAATGAGCATACTGACAACATTTTTTGCAAACAAAAAAAGATTTTAGTTTAAAGTTATAATATGTTTCCTACAGTGGATATCTGAATGCAGTACATGTGAAATGGAACCCTAATAAAAACTTTAATACTAAAATACTGAAGTCAGTTTAAGATTTACGACTGACACTACCACAATAATGCTAGAGTAGTGTGTGCATCTCGGAAATTAAGCATTTCTTAAAGAATTATTTTAGGCCTTATTTCTGACGATATTTTAAAAAGCAATTAATCTTCTTTGAAGCACAAAGGAATATCTTGCATTTAGTACTCCTTTTGCATTTAGCAATTTGAATTGAGGGAACATCTTTGATTTCGCTCCTAGAAGCTGGAAGTCAGGCTTGTGCTCAAGTGATGCATTGATGAATGCCATATCAAAAATGAGAAAAATATGGTAACATTTAAGTGGGGTTTATTTATAAACTAATTTCATTTGATTTGATTGATCACGGCTGGTCCTGTATCAGCTACTCATATCGCGCCAATCAGACACATTTACTCTAGTCATCTTCGTCTTGAAGACGCCCCCCGTCCACCCCCACTCCTGATAGGGCGGCACGGTGGCCCAGTGGTTATCACTGTCGCCTTACAGCAAGAATGCCACTGGGTCGAGCCCTTACGGGGCCAGTTGGCTTTTCTGTGCAGAGTCTGCATGTTCTCCCCGTGCTTGCATGGGTTTTCCCCAGGTTCCCCGGTTTCCTCCCACCGTCCAAAGACATACAATATAAGTAAATTGACTAATCCAAATTGGCATCATAGACAACTTTTAGTCAGCTATATCCCATAGCTATTTCTAATGCTGTGTTCACACCAGACGTGGAACGCGCGGATAAATCGCGCTATTCGCGCATAAATAGACGAGTGAACATTTGAGTTTACTAGCTTCATTCGCCCGTCAAATTCACTTCAGAACAGATGCGGATTCTCATGATGGGCAGGGCTTCTATCTGCCCGGTGATTGTGTGCTAAATGGCTAACATGGATTTTATCGAGAAAATAACTGTGTTTATGTGCTTTTATGAAGGCTGAAAAACAGTGTTGATATGTTTGGAGCAGTGTCTGAGTCCACTAGATCCTTTCAGAGGTGCACCCAGCTCTGTGAGCTTAGAAACTCCTCCAGAAACTTAACCTGGATGACGGAGGCTTTTAGCGGTGCTTCTGACTGAGCCGAGCCCAGTTTGATGAACTGTTGTCGGTGTAGGCAGGAGGATTTCCCACAACACCAACAACAGGTGCTACGTCACAATCACGCCCCCACAAGAGCACGCTCCTGATTGGTTAACGTGGGGCGAATGTCCGCAGAAGTTCAGATTTTTAAACTCAGTCGATTTGCATAATTTTTGTGCGTCAAATTCGAAAAACGCTCAATTTGCACCATCCACGCCGTGCTATTCGCGTCATTTGCACCTCAGGGTGTCTATTCGTGCCTTTGCATTGACTTAACATGTAAATCACTCCCGCTTGACGCTTCTTCCGCGTCTGGTGTGAACACAGCATAACACATTTAGAATCATGGGAGTTCTTGAGACCTACTCAAGCTCAAACTCCCCTCTCGCCATGCAAACGGGTGGGAGCCCCGGGCTCGAGGATCTTATGAGCTCAGGGCTCTCTCCCGGGACAGCATGCCAAACACGCTTTATAATCAATCATCAGCTAAGTGTGAACTCTTAAAAAAATTCCTATATGTGTACTTTAGAGAACGAAAGGAGTAGCACATGTAGAAAGGAAACTTTGAACTGTTAGTCAAGAGGAGATGATAAATGAATATATTTAATGGCTGCATTCCAGTACAAATTTGTATGCCCTTCACTCGCTAACTTCCCTTCATCTCATTCACTTAATTGTATGTCAAGTGCCAAGTATCAATGTAAGTGTCCACTACTGGCGAAACGTCTGAACAGGTTTAAATTTAGTGCTTTAAATCCTTGAGCACGTTGGAACTACACTGTTGTGATGTCACAATCACATTGCATTCTGGGACATATAGATGCTGGAGTGGACATATAAAACCAACTCACTCCTTCGGTCAAAATCGAGAGGTCGAGGGTATGTCCTACCCTGTAAGCTTCCCTCGTTCACTTGGTGAAGTGGAACACACTTTAAACTAGAGGTCTACGGGACTGTCTTTATAGTTCCGCTCCTGCCAGGTTTTATTCCACATCCGACCACTCCTGTGTGTATTCAGTCTTTGTTCACCCGCTGCCCGCTTAGAATAATTTTGTACCCGACCCATCCATTCCTGCTAAATTTAGATCTTATTTCCAAAATCTTATGTTTAAATTGGGTACTACCAAAAGAGAGAGATAACAGATAAAACTGTAGATTGTAGGCTGAATGTTAGTTTACATCAGACTTGCCTGATGTGGGTTTCCTAACAGTAAACTGACTTTTTCTAATGCAAGCTGAACGTTCTTCAAGGGCAGCGCATCTTCAGGACCGTTATGCAGATGATGTGTGCACAGACTGCGAATAAAATGCACTGCAGAAAGCACTGGTCAAGCGATCATCATGTGTAACAGTCGTGAGCACTGGCTGTACTGGTGTTCAATAAGAATGAGGAAATCATAGATACGCTGTTCCTGACTCGGGAACACCATATTTTTAGACCGCCCTCTCCCGTTCAAATTACACCAGAGTTACTGACTGTTACCGCGCTTTATTCTGAAAATTATTCCCGTGCCAAAGGGAATCTAGTGGCTCCCGCGGTACAGACTCTACTTTAAACTGGTGTTGGGGATTGCCCCGAAGGAACAAATGAAGGGAAAGTGCACTGGAAAAGAGCAACAATGTAAGGGATAAAGCACATCTAGGCTGTTAAATCTAGGCAGAATAAGCAAGTCTCAAAAAGACCTTAAATAGCCAACTGAAACCATCATGCATTCCCTTACTTTTACAACTTGCTCAGAGCCACAACAAACAAGAACTGGTGAGAGTCATGCCATGATACATGGTGATTTTATGGGTCTTTATTAAAGATTAATCTTATTAACAGGATGACCATCTACAGATGGGTACAGATATGTTGGTTTAAGGAGTGTCTCCATCAGAGTAAACTATATGGTTAAGTGATTATGCATCTGGACACGTACCACAGTGATAATAAAAGGAACTAGGTACAGGAACCAGACTGGAGAGATAAGAATATGAGTGGTGCAAGTTCTTGTTTGACTTACCCCACCTATTTTATTTTATTGTGCTGCCATCAGCTGACAATTCGATCCAACCATTATCATTCTTCTATTGAAAGTCTTTTCTTCTCGCCTCTCACACTTTACCTCACATGAGATTATGAATACTTTGACAGACCATCTACTGATTATAGTACTGCGATGTTGAGTGCGACTGCCTGGTAAAATAATCCAACACCAGGTGCAGCTGGCTTTACTTTTATTTCTATTTCTCTTGTAGGAAATTTATTGATTTGGGTAGTGACAGTTCTCTCTGGCCAATCAGTATCTGCAGAGTTTACATGTCACATATATTGCTAACGGTATGGCTCACTTGGAACCTTACCTGATGTGGTAGTAAAAAGTACAAGGTACTGTACCGCCTTTGGGCTCCAGCCTTGACTGATGCAGCAACCACATCACAGGATCACAATCACTTGATTACCGATGCACCTCACCTGACAACACTACTCACCACTCATTATACAACCACCACCACCACTCCAGAGATATTCTCTTACCATGAGGGAGATGAAAATGTCTGTATTACCTCTATTGGAAAACCTGTAATGCTAACTTGGTCACATGAAGCACATCTTAGCCAATCACGTAGCGTTTTTTAGTCTTGTCCCCTGAGCACTGCCATAGAGGTAGTGTTAGCATTATCCATTATGTGTTTTAGGCTGGTTTCAAGGTGTCTGTAGTGATTCTTATCTCATTTTCTTACCTGGCTTTCTCCCTCACTTTCCTCTGTCATCCTCCAGTCTGCAGCCCTCAGTGCATCACCTGTAAAAACAAGGCTGAATTATAGTTCTTCGTTGAGTGATCACCATAACCCATGGCACATGCCTTGCATGTAGCTGTGCATTTATACTTCTGTGTTTGGTTTGTGGTGGCAAGGTGGCTCAGTGGTTAGCACTGTCACCTTAAAGCAAGAAGGTTGCTGGTTCGAGTCCTGGCTAGGTCAGTCGTCATTTCTGTGTAGAGTTTGCATGTTCTCCCCATGTTGGCATGGATTTCCTCCCACAGTCCAAAGACATGCGCTATAGGTGAATTGAATAAGCTAAATTGGCCATTGTGTGTGTGTGTCAGTGTGAGAGTGTATGAGTGTTTCCCAGTACTGGGTTGCGGCTGGAAGGGCATTCGCTGTGTAAAACACATGCTGGATAAGTTGGTGGTTCATTCCATTGTGGCAACCCCTGATAAATAAAGGGACTAAGCTGAAGCAAAGTGAATTAATGAATGAATGTTCTGTTCGTGTTGCTCTAAAAATAACACTTCCGAAACACTAGCTGGCGGTGGGGTTTTTATGTTTCTGTGTTGAGTTTCTTCACAGGTGTTTTGTTTTTACACCCGAAATCCAGGAAATGCTAACTTACTGCCTGCAGAAGTAGCTCAAACTAATATTTAATCAGGGAAGAAAAAGGCAGGAACCAGAGAAAATGCAACAACTGTAATCAAAAACATAGCTGCAAGCAGCAATTATTGGGGCCAAGCAGCCCAGCGGCCACATCATAAACAAGCAAGGCAACAAGCTACAGAAAAACTAGAAAAATCTATAACTTTTTGGCAGCCATGCGTGCCGAAATGCTGCAGATAACAGACACCAAGTTTGGTGTGAATACGTCAATGCGTTATGGAGATAACGCCTTAAGTCAATTTTCACAAGCTCTATGTTAAATTGGTTCGCAAGTTAATCGAAAACGGTTTGTCTACTTAACTTGAATTCCATTCATTTGGTCAGTATGGTCTGTAGATCATGTGATTCAGTTTTGATGAAAATCAAAGAAACGGCCTAGGTCAAGTTCGTTCAAACAGGTTTTACAGAAAATTTGAAATAGCAAAAAAAAATGTAATGATGGAAAATGACGTCATAGGGTGCGTTTGAATGAGCCAAGGAATCAGAGAATTTTTATTGTAGCCCTTTCGGTTCAAAAGTTATAAACTTAAACATAAGTGAAACTTTGGACAAGTGGTGGCGCTAAAGAGTTTAAGGGCATACTCACACTATGTACAGTTGCCTTGAACCGGGCCAAAGCACACTTGTCCCCCCTCCCGTTCCCCCTCGACGGCCCGCACTCACATTACATTCGGGCCTGGGCGTGCTTATGTCATCGATGATGCGCTGTTCAAGAAGCGCTCTCGCTCAGCACAGTAGAGATATCTTTAGTTATATCGTTTAAGTCGGGCACATTTTGCACTGAGCCCAAGTGAACCGCGCTTAGGCCCACCTCTTCCAACCGGATCAGCCAAGTGAATCGTGCCTGAGCCCGATTCAGAGCACTCACTTCTCAAACGATCCGGGAAACAGGCCTGTGCACGGTTCGGATAGCATAGTGTGAGTAAATTTGTTGTGGTTGAAGATCAAACTATCCTTTATCAGTGTGCCAAAGTTTGCGCAAATGCCACAAACGGTTCATAGGGTTGCCATAGACTCCCAGAGCGGAAGAAGAAGCCGGAAGAATAATAATAAGAACCGGAATGGAGACAATAGGTGCCTACGCACCTTCGGTACTTGGCTCCTAATAAACACAAAACAAAAGTCACCATCTGAAGCTCCTCCACAGGACTCAACATTTGTTAAACACTTGAGCCTACTGGTCTCACTCCTCTCCCACAGCTATTGGCCCCACCCAGACTCATTAGCTAGCTAGCCAACCAATCACAAGTTTTGCTTAAATGTTGCTCTGACATTTGGTGCACAGGTTTGGACAGGTTTATTTTTTTCAGAATTCGGATCAGGCAACTCAACACGCATTCGATGGAAAAGCATATATCAGCCTTTAATGCAATCATTTGGACATCTGTTGTCTCCTTTCAGTCTCTTATCTTCATGCTGTTATCTTCGATATTAAAGTTTCTGCTGTGTTTATACATATTAATACAGTTTTTACCTCTGTCCACCCCCATTCTCCTGATCATCAAGGCTGCCTTTGACATTTAACATTTTTAAATGTTGCGGGTTCAGCTGTCTGCTAATATCTGTGCCATTGGCAGGCTTCCCCTATCCCCCCACTGCACAAGCTGACTGGGTTCATCCTCAGATGCCACCCATACTGACCCCTGAGATAGGAAGGTTCATATCATCATCTGTGCGGGCTAAATAAAGTGGTTTGGAAATGCAATAGCTCAAGAGGATGTAATGAAAAATCAGCATGCTGAAAGAACACATTTGTGAAAGATCATGAAGCGGTAGATGATTAAAACAAGAGCAATATTGTTCCATAAAACAGAATATGCCACTGCATACAGTAGGGGAGTTAAGACATGGATAGCATCTCAGTATCGCTGCAGTTTGTTATGTAGAAATTTAATCTATCAACTTGGACAGGAATTTTCTCTTTTCTTATTACCTAAAGTATTTCAATAGCCATTTTTTGTGTTCCTCAACACGACTTTTAACCTATTGTAAATACCCAGCTCCCTAGCCCTAATCCCAAACATTTTTCAATAAAAAAAACACAGGTTCAGGCAGGTACAAGCATAATCACAATATATTGAAAAGACATGAAACATAAGTATTTTACCTTTTGCCAGTTTAATGGCTAATTTGTACAAATTTGTACATGAGTTCAGTCAGACAAAAATGTACGATTTTAAAAAGAAAGTAAAATAAGCAATGTGTATTTATATGGAGGATTTATCGTGTATGTCCATATACCCAAAGTGCTTCACAATCATAAGGGGTCAATCACCAGTGTGCAGCATCCACTTGGATGATATGACGGCAGCCACAGGACAACGGGACACTCATCGCACACCAGCTATTGGTGTAGTGGAGACAGTGATAGAGCCAATTTGGTGGATGGGGATGATTGGGAGGCCATGACGGGTAAGGGCCGATGGAGGGAATTTATGGGTTACACGGGGGGGTTGGGGCTGGAATGTCGGTGGTGGTGGGGGTTGGTTGTTAGTGTCGAGTGCGAACTGAAGAGAGAGAGAAAGGGGGGGGGGGGGGGGGGCGTTGGGTTTGCTGAGCGAACATGCACCAGGTTTCAAGCCGGACTGTACCAAAAAAGATGGGGGTGAATTCCGGCAGTTTTCCGGGAGACAGTACAGGAGATGTTAGCGGGTATGCCTTAGGCCCTGCTCACACTGTAAGATTTCAGCCACGATTTTGTCATCTGAGGTAAATTTGGGAAATCCTAAAAGATTCCTGGGCTAAAATCTGTGATCTTTGATCGTTGGTTTGACATATTCACAGACAGTCGCTTTGTGCCTGTTGCGATCAGATTGTCTCTCCGATGAAGTTCTGGCAGTATCAGAAGATTTCAGACACTTTCCTGCAGTGTGACAACAGCAGCGTTGAGCGTCAATCCAAGAACCAATAGGAGCTCCGAATTTGATGAAATGTCAGTTGTGTGTCAACTCCTAGCCTGACCAGCTAAGACCATGCTGGAAATGGCTGGAAACCAGCCTGGAAATGGCCAAAACCCCTCTAAAACTAGGCTGGTCGACCAGCTAAAACAAGCCAACTATCTTAGGCTGGTTTAAGCTGGACTTTTCAGCAGGGAATACAGTTACCTTTTAAATACCACACAAAGAGTATATTTAAATAATAACTAAGAAAGCAGACCCACTGCCTGTAAGTTCCACAACACAAGACAAACACAGAGTTTCTTCAAAAGACAGATGTTAAATTGTACTTAATAGCTCAATAAACTTCTCACATCACACAACAGGTCAATTCCCTAAAAGGTATAGAAGTGAACCTCTCCTTAGCTTGAGGCACACTGCTCTTTTATAGCAGCGTGTCACTGCAGCACGCTCACAATGATGAGGACCACCTGGGCCTAATCAGCTCTACCTAGCAGGGAGAGAGAGACATAGGCTGCGTCCGAAACTGCCTACTACTGAGTAGGTACTGCATTTGAATTTAAATGTACTACTCGGCTGTTAGAAAAGTGCATTCTATACAGAATGAATGTGAGAAGTATGAATGGAATTCGAACGTACTATATCCGCCTTTTTTTCCTGGTCACGTGACCTACCTGCATCCGTTGCGTCGCTTCACTCCCATTCATGAATTCTCTCGCGGGGCATCATGGGATAGCGCAGCATGCATGGAATGCGCACTTCAGAATCTCGCCGGAAATAGTAAGTCATCCGGGTGCTTCTCGCATACTGATTTTCGAATTCTATGAATTCGGACATACTACTCGGCTCACATACTGATTTTAGCTTATTGTATAGTATGGAAGTATGTGGTTTCAGACGCAGCCATAGCAAGAGTGAAAGAAAAACACACAAGCACACAACATAACCACTCCCAATGGTCAGTAAACACACAATAAATAAACAATAATAAATACATCCAAGGGATGTAACAAGTGTGACTTGGAAGTCTAGATATCTGTGTAGACTCCAGATATATCTCTGTAAAAATGCAAGGCTCCACGCAATTCCTTTATGTTGTCCCAGCACTAATTAATTAAGTTAACAAGTTTAAGTGGATTGAATACAAAACAATTAAGTTTTCTCCCCAAAACCTCAAGAATGGCGTTGTTTCTGCTCGTTTTAAATAAGTAGTTTGAACAAGCAGCAAACTCATTTATTTTGGGTGCAATATATTTTGCTCTCATGGGAACTTCCATGGGTCAAACCCACGGGGGTCGTCTTATAATAAAATCATAAAGGTGATGCAATGTAAAGCTTCGTTTTCATTAGCATTTACACACACAACAAAAGATGTTCGAATGACTTATTTAAAATGGGCTGAATCAACACATTTCTTCAGATTTCTTTGGGACAACTTCATTGTTTTATGTTCAAACTACTTAAATGTGTAAATTTTACTTAATCAGTTTGTTTTGGGACAACATGAATGAATTGTGTGGAACCCTGCATTATTACAGTGTCTTTTGTTTAGAGGCTTCATTAATCCTGTGCGATGTCGCTCTCTGACCTTCCCCGATGGTCGCTGACCATATTTGGTTTATAGCTATCATATTAAAGCACTATACTGATTAGATTTCTATACTGATTAGATAGCTCATTCTCTGTTGACGTGGCAGAAGAATAAAGGGGTCCTTCCTCAATAATGTTTTACAAGTACATTGTGGCACGGTGCAATAAAGTTTAGTCATTCACGGTGCACCTGACGGTTTTCAGTTTCTGTCTCAAAAGCTATAAATGTTGGGCAGGTCTTCCTTTTAGTGGTAAAGGCCAGCAAGGTAGTTTTGATAAACTTCTAAAACCACTGGTCAGAAATAAAAACAGAAAAAACATACAACAATCACAATAAATGAAAAACTAAAACTAACCAAAACTAAACACAGTCACTGAAACAAAATGATCATACATTCATTCATTGTCTTCCGCTTTTCCAGGGTCGCAGGAGCAGCAGTCTCAGGAGAGAACCCTAGTGTTCCCTCTCCCCAGACACTTCCTCCAGCTCCTCTGGGGACATCCTGAGGTGTTCCCAGGCCAGCCGAGAAATATAGGCCCAATCCCAATTCTATTATTGTACCCCTTCCCCATGGCCCTTAAAAACGAGTGTAAGGGGGAAGGGCTTCAAAATTTACCCCTAGGAGTTGGGACAGCACTACAGCACCTGCACACGTCATCATATGTAATTGCGATCTCTTGCTTCATATGAGATCAGACGATGGCGACTGCTGTAGTTATTCCAGCTGTGTTATTTTTTGGGATTTATCTTCAGGAAATCACTGAAGGCGTATATTATGTTATAATAATGATTAAAAAACAATATTAAATAAACTAGACTTCAAGTGCAATTAGAGTCAGTATAGATGATGGTAACACATTCTACGCTGTTATCGGAGTGGTACAGGGGTTGGACAATAAAGCTGAAACACCTGGCTTTAGACAACAGTAATTCATAAGTAGGGTGTTGGGCCTCTTTCTGTGGCCAATACAGAATCAGTTCATCTTGGGAATGATGGACAATAGTCCTAAGGTATTTTGAGTCATTGTTCTTGCAGAATAGTTTTCAGGTCAATGCATGATGCTGGTGGAGGAAAACATTTCCTGACTCGCTTCACCAAAACACCCCAAAGTGCTCAATAATATTCAGATTTGGTGACTGTGCAGGCCATGAGAGATGTTCAACGTCACTTTCATGTTCATCAAACCACTCTGTCACGTCTTCCTGTATGTATTGGTGCATTATCATCCGGATACACAGCACTGCCTTCAGGATTCACTGTTTGAACCATTGGGTGCACATGGTCATCCAGAAAGGTTCGGTAGTCCTTGGAACTGATGTGCCCATCTAGCACAAGTATTGGGCTTTGAGAATGCCATGGTATTGAGCCCAAACGAATCACGAATTCACCCCCATGCTTCAGTCTGGGCATCATCAGTCTGGGTGGGATCCTTCTTTGTGGCTTCTCCACACTGTAACTCTACCGGATGTGGGAAAGACAATGAAGATGACGTCATCAGAGAGCAATATATGTTTCACATTATCCACAGCCCAAGATTTTCACTGCTGGCACCATTGAAACCAAACGTTTGGCATTGGCACAAGTGACCAAACATGTATATTGACCTAGCGGAGCTTCCGATGAAGACTTTTGGTGGAAACAGGAGAGTTGATGTGCACATTTCTTTCTTCAGTGAGTTTGGCAGCTGTGGTTTTTATGCTTTTTGGATGCACCCAGACATCCCTTTCAGACAGCTTCCTCTTGTGATCACAGTTACTCCTGTTGGATGTGGTTCTTCTTGGTCAGGGGTGTCCAAACTCGGTCCTGGAGGTGTTCTGCAGATTTTAGCTCCAACTTTCCTCAACACACCTGCAAGGATGTTTCTAGAAAGCCTAGTACAGGGGTCACCAAAGTTGTTACCGGAGGTCCGGTGTCCTGCAGATTTTAGCTTCAACCTTAATCAAACACCTGAACAAGCTAATCAAGGTCTTACTAGGTATGCTGGAAACATCCAGGCAGGTGTGTTGAGGCAAGTTGGAGCTAAACCCTGCAGGGACACCGGCCCTCTAGGACTGAGATTGGGAGAAAAGTGCAGTGTGACCGCGGCTTTACTGGGGAAATATGCAATCAATAATCCTCTGTAGTTGAAACAGCATTATTCTTTTAGTAAACGAAAAGTCTAAAACTAATGGTCAAAAACATTTTCAAAATCTCACAATAAACGAACAACTAAAACTAACAATGAAACACAAACACATCAGGAAATTATTTTCTATATAAACCTAAAACCTTCAACGATTCTTCATCTGCCGAAAAATGTAAACTGGGCTGTCGGAAAAAAAACGTAAAATAACGGCCATTAAATTACAGAAATTTACTGTAAAATAACGGACATTAAATTACAGAAATTTCCTTAAATCTAAATTTCTGTAATTCAACCTCTGTTATTTTACAGTAAATTTCTGCAATTTAACGACCATTATTTTACGGTTTATTTCCGGCATCCCAGCTGCCATAAATAAACCGTAAAATTAATTTTTTTACAGTGTATGGTACATTTATATAAAGTATTTTACTAAAATCATCTTTTATTAAAACTTTTATTTTTATAAGTTTAAGTTGCATTTATGTGGTTTTGGGTACAACGAAGTTAGTTTTCTAAACTTTCTGATTTTATCAGACAGTTTATCAGTTCATCATAGTTAATTCATTGACAAAGAGATGTAAATACTACAGTATAATGAGAGGTGGACTTAACCAATAACCGAGGTAAGCAGCCGATTAGGACTCGTAGGAATTAGGGGCCACCTGATTTAACGGACATCAAATTACAGAAATTTACTGTAAAATAACGGACATTAAATTACACAAATTAACTAAAATAACGGACATTAAATTACAGAAATTTACTGTAAAATAACGGATATTAAATTACACAAATTTACTGTAAAATAACGGACATTAAATTACAGAAATTTACTGTAAAATAATGGTTATTAAATTACACAAATTTACTGTAAAATAACAGACATTAAATTACACCAATTAACTAAAATAACAGACATTAAATTACAGAAATTTACTGTAAAATAACAGACATTAAATTACAGACATTTACTGTAGAATAATGGTCATAAAATTACAGAAATTTACTGTAAAATAACGGACATTAAATTACAGAAATTTACTGTAAAATAACAGACATTAAATTACAGAAATTTACCGTAAAATAACGGACATTAAATTACAGAAATTTACTGTAAAATAACAGACAATAAATTACAGAAATTTGCTGTAAAATAACGGACATTAAATTACAGAAATTTACTGTAAAATAACGGACATTAAATTACAGAAATTTACCATAAAATAACGGACATTAAATTACAGAAATTTACTGTAAAATAACGGACAATAAATTACAGAAATTTACTGTAAAATAACGGACATTAAATTACAGAAATTTACCGTAAAATAACAGACATTAAATTACTGAAATTTACCGTAAAATAACGGACATTAAATTACAGAAATTTACTGTAAAATAACAGACAATAAATTACAGAAATTTACTGTAAAATAACAGGCATTAAATTACAGACATTTACTGTAAAATAACGGACATTAAATTACAGAAATTTACCGTAAAATAACGGACATTAAATTACAGAAATTTACCATAAAATAACGAACATTAAATTACATAAATTTACTGTGAAATAACTGACATTAAATTACAGAAATTTACTGTAAAATAACGGACATTAAATTACAGAAATTTACTGTAAAATAACGGACATTAA
>CAIGQZ010032134.1:1492342-1521625 GCA_903798205.1 Danio tinwini
ACTGTAAAATAACGGACATTAAATTACAGAAATTTACTGTAAAATAATGAACATTAAATTACAGAAATTTACTGTAAAATAACGATCATTAAATTATAGAAATTTACTCTAAAATAACAGACATTAAATTACAGAAATTTCCTTGAATCTAAATTTCTGGTAAATTTCTGTAAATCAACCTGTAATTTACCCCAGCTGCCGGAAATAAACCGTAAAATTACAGATTTTTTTTTACAGTGTAAAGCAGGTTGGAACTCCCCACTCCAAACAAACATCAAAAAGAGGTATAAAGGAGAACACAACAATAAAGCCGTTAACAAGTGTGGTGGCTTGGAGGAATAAGGGATCAAGAGAAGTCCGCTTCCGTCTGTTTTAAAGGCCTGACACCACCAAATCAACCAATAAAAAACTGAAAATACAAAAAATTACAAACAAGAAGAAGTGAAAGTAATAATTATGTGCAAGAGTGAACGCCACACTACGGTTGGGCAATGTTGACCAATTTGGCATCGTACGATGTCTAATGTGAAACATTACGATGGATGATGGCATCGTCGTCGTAGGCAGTTGTTGTTCAATATCAAATAATTCATAACGAATTAATTAATTGTAGCCTATCGTTTTCATTACCCGACCCACATGATCTTTGCTTTACCCATAACCAAACCGTAAATAAATAAAGATACACACAAATTACCACCTGTCAATCACTTTGCCCTCAAATCACTAAGTCTACCCCTGAGTATAATACAGGGTTGGCTATTTATATGGATACACCTTAATAAAATGGGAGCCTGAAAAGTGTATTGGTCGTCGTGGGCAAGCTGAATGGCCCCCAAGGTCTCCTGATGTGACCCTCTTAGACTTTTATCTTTGGGGTCATTTGAAGGCAATTGTCTATGTCATTTATTAAGGTGTATCCATATAAATGGCCCACCCTGTACACTGTGCTATAGTATTGTTGATGTTTTGGCATTGTCTGTGTATCTCTTATTGGCAAGTGGATCTAGAGACCAAATATAATTCTTGATTAAGCTCCCTAAGCGCTGCCCTATTGTACTGTTGTAATGTTGAAAGGACAGCTGTTGTGCTTGTGGAAGCACACACTGGTGGTTTCCATGGCTGTGAAATAAAAAACAGAGGTGCAAGACGCTCACTGCTGAAAGAGCCTCGGGGTGAGGGGGAGAGCTGGAAATATGTAGTCTCTTTAAACACACACACACACACACACACACACACACACAGCATTTATTAAAGCGTATGATTACTATATTCTATTGGGGAAAAATTCTATCAGAAAGTATATTTACAGTCAAATTGTTGGTAAATATACTTAAATACTTAATGTCGGCGTGAACCGGAAGTTGCTGAGACTTTTATTTCAGTATGTTGTACTTCCAACTGAAACAGAATATTGATTAGGGGGCGGGGCTTTCTTTTTGTGCACCATTCCTTCATAGCAAACAAATTGTAAGAGGGCGTGGTTACGAATATTACCGTCAAGATGACATAATCAGTGAAGGACCGCCAAAATCATCACATTTTGATTGAAGATTACCAAAACGAACTTCTTTTTTTTTGTGGATTAACTTGAACGGATTATTCGTTCAACTAAAGAACAAAAATGTGAGCTAGCAAAATCAACATTGTCGATTTCACACAGACTATATAATACGTATGCTTGATCTATACACTTATAGACAAGTCTGTATACTCAATGAGTATAGATAAGTATACTTATAATCAGGGCCAGACGGAATCTGCGGACGATTTTTACTATTTCTGCAGAGAATTTTGCGTATTTCTGCAGAATTATTTTGGGAGTATCATAACTAAAACCTTAATATGTTAAATAAAAAAATTATATCTTTTCAACTTGTATTTAAAGTTTAAAATGCAAATCCAATCAGATTAACTACAAATAGTTAACTGTAAGTAAATAAACAGAATTAATGATGGGCTAAAAATCTGCGGAAATCTGCGGAAAATCTGCGGAATTCTGCGTGCGTAGTTTCCGTGTGGGCCTACTTATAAATCATTATTCTGTTCTGTACTCGGTGTTCAAATTCCTGAAATGGAAAAAGTGTTTGCTCCCTACTCCCTACGTTTGGCACAGTAATTAAGATATCAGCAGGGGGCGAACACTTTTTCGCACCACTGTAAGTGCACAAGTGTAGGGAATAGTCAACGAAAGCATAGAGTGACTGTCCATTTACAGTTTACTACCGTTGTTGACTTTCTCGACAACCAGAATTATCCAAAATACCCTATTTTTTACATAATATAATATTGTATAATATAATAATATTGCTGTTTTAATGAAAAATCGCATATTTGATGAACATGGACACGATTGTTTTGAGATTTTTTCCACAGTGAACCAAATAGAATAATAAATGATAAGTACACTTATCTATATTGATCAAAACACTAAGTAAAAGTATAGAGTAAACATACTTTTCTGTACATATAGATCATAGTCTGTGTGATATCAAAATCTGCAATGTTCAATTTGCTAGCGCACATTTTTATTCTTTAGTTGAAAAATGTCACTGAGAAAAGTTAGTTTTTGGTAATCTTCAATCAAAATCTGATGATTTTGTCAGTCCTTCTCTGATTATGTCATCTTGACAGCAATATTCGTGACCACGCCTCTCCTACTATTTGTTTGCTATGAGGGAATGGTGCACAAAAAAGAAATCTCCGCCCCCTAATCAATATTCCGTTTCAGTTGGAGGTCGGATATCTTATTTGTTTAGCACGTTTGGCACACTTTAATGTTGCAGATCATCATACACATTTAAATATTAGTCAAAGACAACACAAGTGTAAACACATCCTACAAAATAACGTAGTCCTGCGTCAAAAAGTGTTTGCTCCTAAACCTAATCACAGGTTGGACCACCCTTATCATAATAATCAACAGAACCCCTAGTTTTTCTCGATTTTTTGGGCGATTATTTGCGATACAAATGACTGATTTTGTGGCGGTAATTCGCAGAAGTTTGCGGACAATTTTGTGATAAAAAAAATTTAATGTACAAAATTATTTAAATATCTTATTTACTATATTAGGTAGCCTACGATGAAATACGGCTTATTTATTTTGGCCTCTTGTCTAAACAAAACCTGAAATGGTTTTGATGTCACACATAGGACATGCGTTAGCGCTTCCCCTACCGTAATACACCTAAAACTTGGATTGCCAATAAACTCGTCAATGGCAGCGAAGTGTTTTCTGTCGTTAAATGCAGGAAAATAGTTAAATGAAATAATTTTAGCGATTTGACACGCATCATAACATCAGCCATACATGTAAAGCACAAATAATGTCCTTCAATTTGGTCACGTCCAGCGGCCGTCATCTGGGAACCAATCTCATCTCTACCTGTCTGTTCCATTGCTTCATTTGCTCCAACTTTCTTTTGCCGTCTGAAGTGCGTCCAATTCGTGCCACAGGATGTCTATATCTCATCTTTGCTATGACTTCACATGTGAATCACTCGCGCTTCATCTGCGTCAAACTGTAATAAATATAATTTGATTATAGGGTTTGGAATCGGATGTTTTATGAGATTATTTACGTTTTGCGATAATTTATTATTATATTTAGCGTTTAATTAAGAATTTTGCAGGATTGCAAAACATTTTCGACTTTTGTTTATTGTGCGTTGGATTCAGCGATTGCAGAATCGCAAAAAACTAGGAGGTCTGAATCAAGCATTTCTGAAAACTTGCAGTGAGTCTGTTACAACACTTTGGAGGAATTTTAGCCGACTCGTCTTTGCAGAATTGTTGTATTTCAGCCACACAGGAGTGTCTTCCAGCATGAATCGCGTATTTAAGTTCATGCCACAGCATCTCAATTGAATTCAGGTGAGGACTTTGGCTAGGCCACTCCAAAGTCTTAATTTTCTTTATCCTTTCAGAAGTGGACACATTGCTGGTGTGCTTTGAAAGTTCGCTTCAGCTTGAGGTCCCTAACAGGTTGGACATTTTGCTTCAGGATATTTGGCTACACAGCTGAATTCATAGTTCCATTTTATAACAGCAAGTCTTTCGGGTCCTGAAGCAGAAAAACAGCCTCAGACCATCACATGACCACCACCACCACCACATTTTACTGTTGGTATGGTGTTTTTTTCTGAAATGTGTTACTTTTACGCCACACATTATGGGTAACACACCCTCCAAAAAGTTGTCTCGCCAGTCCACAGAGTGCTATTCCAAAAGTCTTGGAGATCATCAAGATGTTTTCTGGCAAAACTGAGACTAACTTATGTTCTTTTAGCTTTAACTCCGCCATCAAAACCATTTTTGCCCACTCTCTATTTTATGGTGGAGTCATGAACACTCACCTGAACTGAGGCACGTGAGGCCTGCAGTTCTTTGGATGTTGTTGTGCGGTCTTTTGTGACTTCTTAAATGAGTTGTCGCTGCACCCTCGGGGTAAATTTGATCAGCTGGACCAATTTTATTTTTATGCTGTTGTAACTTAGTGTTTATAAAACACATTTGTAAGCCAGATTAATTAATCTCATGCACTTTCCCATAATCCACTGTAAGGACGTTTTGCTTAATAACTTTATATTAGTCATGTAAAATTGTATTTTATTTTTAAGCATTCAGACACACAAACATCACGAATCAACACATGGATCTCAACAATGGTGACATTTAAGATGTTTATTGCATGCTGGATGCCAGCACAGTTCAAAACTCCCAGCATGCATCACGGCATGAATTAATAATATCGATTAATTGTCTTCCTGATGTCTTTAATTCCTTTTTAGCTTTCCAGTTGTTTGTGATGATCGGTTTATGCTGCCACTGTTGTTGACATTCATATGCTAATTCTTGGTGTTTGAGTGATGATGTAGTTCAAAAGATTTGTCAGTGCATGATGTACAATAAAAACAACTGTCACCATATATCCAAAACATACATCACCAGATCTTGTTTTTCATTGGCTCGTTTGTTAAAGTGTCTTACAAACACTGAATAAGAGCAGCTAGAAAACAAGATACTGTATGTACTACACAACAAACATGAGCACACATCGTGATCTCAGATCTCAGTTCATCCAGATATTTGAGATCTGATTCACAAACATATTTGAAACACCAAATGAGCTCGATATCAGTCATCAAGATTAATAGATCTGCCAAAATCATCTGAAAACTTTTAAGTATGGTATGAAGAACTGACCCCAGTTTGGTGTTTTTTTATTTGTGGCAAGTATCTGTGTAATGCTATGTGTTCACACCAGACGCGGAACGCATATACATGGTTATTTTCTCATAAAAAATCCATGCTAGCCATTTAGCAACGAAGCTACAGTCACCGGGCAGACAGAAGCCCTGCCCATGATGTGAAACCGCTTCTGTTCTGAAGTGAATTTGCTGCGCAAATGAAGTGGATTTCACGTGCAAATGAAGCTGATTTTGACGTGCGAATGAAGCGAGTAACCTCAAAATGTTCACGCGTCTGATTTATCTGCGCGTTCCGCGTCTGGTGTGAATGATTACATAACACATTTGGAATCACCAATAAAATGAAACAACAAATGTCTCCCAAGTTTCAGTTCTAAATGTTCAAATCAAACAAAATCGTCATTTTTGCATGCGCACTCGACAGGAACGAGATCACAACACCAACCTCATTTATGGCATTTATCACGCTGCTTTTCTGAGGAAATTCACAACTTCGTCTTGATGGCGAATCTTCTCCAGAAATGACGGTGACTCTTTGACGCCAAACGAATGTAAGATACTGTACCTCGTGTTCGTTTCGTACAGATTACAAAAGCAAAAAGTATAGGTGGTTCATTAAAAACGCAGATTTCAAGCTTTATGCGGATGTATTTCTTATGTCAAGTGTTCGCTGAGATTCCAGTGCGTTTGTTGACCACCAGTTGTAAAAGCACACGTCTGGTCCGAGCTTCTCCACCGGAGAAACGCCAGTCTATAGCGATCGATGATTGGCTCCTGTACTAGTAGGTGGGGCTTTATTCGCCATATTGACCGTTACACTTTTCCCCATTCAAAACTATGCGAGTGACACGTCTTGTGTATTTTATAGTCTTTAGTATTATGCAGTTACCTAGTTCCTAGTTGTCTAGCTGAGGACATCAAGTTCCTTGATTATTACACCAGAATGAGCAATATTGGCCTAAACCAGGGGTGTCCAAACTCGGTCCTGGAGGGCCAGTGTCCTGCATGGTTTAGCTCCAACTTCCTTCAACACACCTCTCTGGAAGTTTCTAGTATACCTAGAAAGAGCTTGATTAGCTGGTTCAGCTGTGTTTACTTGGGGTTGGAACTAAAATATGCAGGACACCGGCCCTCCAGGACCGAGTTTGGTCACCCCTGGCCTAGACAATAACAACTTTTCCTTGTCCGTTTGTAGCTTTAAGTTGTCAAATGCAAAAGAGAAAATATGTTGGGATCACAGGAAATATGTTGTTTGTTTACATCCCTTAAAATGGTCTATAGTGCATGTATTTTGACTGTTGGGGAAACCAGAGCACCCGGAGGCAACCCACACCAACACGGGGAGAACATGCAAACTCCACACAGAAATGCCAACTGGTCCAGCCTACACTCAAACAAGCAACCTTCTTGCTGTAAGGCAACAGTGCTAACCACTGAGCCACCATCTCAACCATTTAAATTTGGTATTTGACCCAAAATTGGATTACAATAACCAAACATTTTTTAAGATTCTGCATAATTTGGCAGATGCCAAAACAAAGTTGAAACTCATTGCACTGAAAGCACACGTTTATTTTTACCACATTTATTTTTAACCAGCTCTTGCTTCCCCTGGGGATCGAATCTAAAACCTTGGCATTATTGATGCCATGCTCCAAAGCTCACCATTCAGGCTTTTCTTTACAACATTACATTGTCCTGGACCATGACCTGCCTTCATCAGGTGGTAGTTTATGAGGCTGCATAGAACAGAAAAAGGAAAAAGTGTTATCTTAAATTCCTTCCTCTTATGTATCTGCAGTAAATGCCACACGTGTCCATGTGTTGTGTGAGAACTGGCCACCATATATGCAACAGCTCATGAGTGTCAGTCAGTCACACAGCTTTGTATTTTAATCCCACACAGAGGTGGACGATTGCAGAATGCTAGTACGCCATCTGCTAAAGTTAGAAAGAGTGACTGCATGCGCACCTGTCACTGCGCTGTCAACACATGCACCTCTGCTAGGCTGCAACTGCAAACCTCTGCGGCCGCTGCTGAGAGCGCTCTGTTGATTCATGGGGCAACAAATCTTGTTTATAGTCAGACTGTAATGGATAATGGGACCCCTATATATTAGTATGCACAGTGTACATAGTGTGCCCCTCTTGCTTTGAGTGGAGGAACTTGTTAAGAGGAAAGGTAATGAAATGCAGAGCTGAACCTGAAAGAAACCAAACGTGACCTTGACTGTAACTTGAATGTTTAGTGGGTATAACTTGTCGTGTGATGTGTGATTGTGAGCTGTGGTAATCGCTTCAACTGTCTTATTAATAGTAAAAGGTTCCTCCATCACTATTCTATCACACCTATCATAGCACCAAAACTAGGGGCGCCACTGTGGGGGCGGGGTGGGTATGGGAGTTAGGAGGATTCTAAGGGCCCATGGCATTTTGGGGCCCCCAGATATACTATTAGGGGTTCAACTGCCCCTCGCTCCAAACACCTCCCCCCACTTTCACTTTTGTCCGTGACTCATCGTCCACGAAATGTTGTCACATAAAGAAGTAATTCAAGAGTTGTATTAGTATATTTGGTTTTCTGTTTATGTTAAGTGGTCATATTACATAGGTGTCTAAAATACTTGATTCTGATTGGTCAGTCGTGACATTCCAAGTTATGTTATTCCCAGATAACAACCGATAAATAACACAGGCTCATCCGGGACCTTCAAATTATCTTGAGCATCAGTGAATACATTCACATCTATATCCCCATTTTGTGCACCGATGGGGGAACCGGAGCACCCGGAGGAAACACAATCGAACATTGGGGAAAGATGCAAAGAAACTCCTCTTGGGATTCGAACCAGTGATCTTCTTGCTGTGAGGTACAGTGCTAACCAGAGCCACTGTTCCACCAAATGTGAAGCTCTTCTTATTCCAAATTAAATTTGGCACAACTAGAGTCGAGTGGTTTTACCAAGCTCCGTTTGAGACGACAGATTATGTTTCAGGTTATGATGTACATGAAAAAAGCACCTGCTAATGAAAAGACTTTAATGTTTTACATGGGATCTGTTGTCGATCATACATAGCTATTAACTTGTCATATGTGATTTTATTAGGCATCAAGGTTGGATAGGTATATATCAGGGTTTCAGCGGTGTGACAAGGTTTCTCTAGTTAATGAAGGTAATGGACGTTTGCCTAAATGAGAAAAGTGAAGGGCAACCCAAGCATTCCTGCTTCATCAATCTGACTGACCAAACTTAAACGAACCAATGTTCAAAATGAGGCATTAACACTTTCTGCACATTGAAAAGTACCTTTGAAATCCTTTTTCTTGTCTCCAATATACTGATGAATTGACAATTATTAAGGATTAAACCCTAATAATAGTACAAAATTCATTACAAGTATAGCATTTCAGTGCCTTTTAATTCTCAAGATCTGTTGATGATAAATGAAATTATTAAAAATTGTTAGCACCGTGTAAATTCCAGCCTTTTGTCAGTTTAGTGTCTAATTCCTACAAGTTCAAACTCAAACCAGCGACCTTCTTGCTGTGAGGCAACAGTGCTATACATTGAGCCACAGTGCTGCCCATAAACTTAAGAGTCATTTAAATTCCACTGAATATTAATAATAATAACTCAAGGTTGGGTTTGTCTGTATTTGACCCAACATTGGATTACAACAAACATTTTTTTAAGATTTGTGTGTAAATTCCACTATGTTTCACTATGTAAATTCCAGCCTTTTGTCAGTTTAGTGGCTACTTCCTACAAATTCATACCAGTTCAGTAATACAAAATGTACCATTTTGAAAACGTAGCCCTATATACATTTCTGGAGATAACTAATTATCATACCTGCCAACATTTGTCTTTGAAAATCCGGGAGACTGGAGGGAGGGGGATGGAGGTTGGCGATCGGATGGTGAGCAGAGTGACCTGGAGGGGTACCAGGTCTGTCGGCGATCCGGAGGTGTTATGCCACATTTACAAGGGACATCAGCTTCAACGCACTGCATTGTGGATCCGTTGGCGCCACTTCAGTGGTGTTGATCGCTGCAGATGTTGTGACTTTCTCAACTTTTTAAGTGCCAGCCAATCAGATCGCTGTATGCAAATACACCAGTTCAGACAGTAGCCGATTGCTGACTAATTTCATTGGTTGACGCTGCTATGACAATCGCGTCAGCCCTAACTTCAAACACGCCCTCTGTCAAGCGTTGACGCTGAAGCCCCGTGTGAATGGGGTGTTACAGATTGTACCAATCACCTGAGGACTAGGGGAAGGGGTTGAAATTCCGGGAGTTTTCCAGGAGAAATGACAAACCGGGAGGTGGGTCTGAAATAAGGGAGACTCCCGGGAAAAACGGGAGTGTTGGCAGGTATGCTAATTATTTAGTCAGAGGTACATATGGCTGCATTTTGTCTTTAAAATAAATGCTACGGGGTAGTATGATGCTATTCTTTTTCACGCTTACCAGCTGACTCCTTACCTCGCGCATGGACGACTTTCACTCTTTTACCAGGTTGTCCAGTGGCTCGCAGTTTACGTCAGCGGGTCTTGTGATGTGGAGCACAGTTGACCGTGATGATGGGGTTCAAGTCTTGCGAAGAATGGTTCCAGAAAAGGGTAAGACAAAAAACAAAAGACAAAAAATTTAAATAAACAAGTAAATAACAGGGTGAGAATGTGGTAAAAGTCAGTGGGCTGATTTTTTTTTCTGGATTGCTTTTTAAAACACTGTCAGTTGGGTTAGAGGAAGTGGGTGGTTGCTGGTCAATCGATGCTTTAGAAAACACTATTGGTTGAGTTTAAAGAAGGAGAAGGGTGGGTCAGTCGATCGGTCATTCAGTTAGTTGACATCAGCCTCTGGTGAATTCTCGAAAACAAAAAAAAACGTAGTTCCTGGGACATATTTGGCGCTCTCCTGAAATGTGGGTACGTATTCAGAATGAGCCTGGGTTGTTTTTAAAGAATTGTGCCACCAAACCCCACCCCTAATCCCAACCATCTTTGAGGGATGAGCAAATTGTACTAAACTGTAAAATAAATTGGCCACAAAATCAAACAGTTTGAAGAACTGTCATGAGATAGCGTTGATCAATTTATTACAAATGTTAAGCACTTAAGACATGTTTAGGTTCTGACACATAATGTTCCTGAACTATATAAAAAAAGCGTAATAGTGTGTTGTTTCATATAGAAAGACAACAAATAAAATGCTAATAAATACCCATTTTAAAACGCCCCGTCTTTTTCTGTGGCTTGGGATGTGGGTTCACGTTTCAGCCCGCATCCAGACACAGATGATAAACCAAGGACAAGTGAAAGCCGAGGAGAACCAAACAGAGAGATAAAAGCCAAAGAAGATGACTCCTCTGCAGACACCTGTATGCAGAGACAGACTCAAAAGCTTTATCTCTGGCGCATGCAGTCGATATTCTGTAATTAAGACTTAATGTGACTTGCAAAGTCCTACACATCTCCTATCAAATATTTAGAGACTGTTAAGACCATAAATGCAAAGAGCAATGGAAATATTTGTAAAGATCAAGGTCTCTGTTGACCAGGAAGTCACACTAAAGCTATAAAAAAAATGTCCGTCTGTTGAAGCTGTCGCCCAAAGATTCCCCTAACAGAAACATCTGTGTTCCTTTGGTTAATAATCTCCAGTTCATTTGCCTCAGTGGACAAAGAGTCTTCTGCTTATTTTATCATCTGCTCCTGATAATAAGCCGTCCTGATAACAGTCTGATTACTTCATCTTGCAAATGCCACAGACCAGAGGAACGCAAATCATGGGCCGCTTTTTTTGTTTCCCAATTGAGTTCATGGACAACAGAAAATCATTAAACATAACAGAATTAACAGAAATGAGATTTGTAAAGAATTTGAATATACTTGTTTAAGTTTCTTTTGGACCAGAGGTGCCCAAACTCGGTCCTCGAGGGTCGGTGCCCTGCTGTTTTTAGTTCCAACCCCAATTGGAAACACCTGAATCAAGCTCTTTCTAGGGATACTACAAACTTCCAGGGAGGTGTGTTAAAGGACGTTAGAGCTTAACCATGCAGGACACCAGTTTGGGCATCCCTGTTTTAGACAGTAATACAGCCTTAACTCTTTCCCTGGCAGGGTTTACAAAAAAAATAAACTTGCAAAAACACATTTTATACTATCATCATGTGTACTAGTTTTATCATCACCTGAATGCAGATACTAGGTTTCATCAGAACTGCAACAATTCCAAGATATATAGTATATAATACTGGCAAGCATGCGCACACACAAACATATACACATTGATGATTTAGGACAGGGGTGACCAAGCGCAAATTTCAGTTGCAACCTTCATCAAACACACCTGCTTTTAGTTATCTAGTACTCTTCAGGTCCTAATTAATTGATTCAAGTGTGTTTGATCAGGGTAGGAGCTGTACTCAGCAGGAAGGTCGATCTCCAGGAGCAGGGTTGAGCACCCCTGATTTAGGAGGACCCACCATTTGCTAAATGTATTTTATACTGTAAAAACTGCTTATTATATGGCCTACACCTACCCCTAAATCACAGGAAACCTGGGGAAATTTTGAATGTCAAAAGACCCCAAATGATTAAGGGATTTGAAATATGAGGACTTAAGTCATGTCCTCATAAAACACCTCAATGTTGTAATACCTAGGTCATACTTAAGTCATTGTACAGCTTTCTGTCCTTATAAACCACCCAAACCTGTACACACTAGGCTTGCCACGATAGACGGTGTTGACGATGTTACCGGTTTTAAGACGCAACACCGGTGACATCACTTTTCCACCGTGACACCGTGCCCACATTTTAAAAAAAAGTTTATTTGAATTAAATGGAAAATATCATTTCAAAAAATTTACTTAAGACGATAGCATGCAGTAAGCTGTAGTTAAAATCTGCGTATTTCATATTTCATTTATCATGTGAGGAGAACGAAATGAGTCGAATTTACAGAAAAAGAATGACGGACCATTTAGTGTCAAAACGCAAAGCAAAATCGCCTCATTTAAAAAAAGCCGCGACCATCATCTCACAGTGTTTAGTAATAAATAATCATATTTTTTATTAAACTAAAAGTGATTGCCGCGCCACTGACAAGCCAACTGCAGAGAAACAAAGCAACCCCGAGGCAACCGCAGTGATCACTTTTTCCGAAGTTCATCTGTTCTTTTGTGCACTTGATTATTATGAGTTTAATGTTAAAAAAATCGATAATGAAAAGGCCGACAAGAGTGTGTGTGTGTGTGTGTGTGTGTGTGTGGGTCTTCACTGAAGTCTCCCTTTTCCAAAACCGAAGTTGCTTTGTCTGTTTGGCAATATTTCGGCTTTTTTCATCGAATGAAAAGTTAATTTAGATGAGCCAATGTTAAAAACTTGCATTAAAGTAAATGTGACGTGCGGCCACACATCGAAACTGAGGTCTGATCTCATCTCTCTCTCGCTGTCATCCATATATAGACATCACACAAGTCAAGTCGCCTAATAATTATATTAATTATAATAAAATGAAAACCAAAATAAACAATTCATTGCATTTTTCGTTTGATAAAAAATATACGAAAACGAAAAAAATTAAAGGGTGGCTAGTTTATATTAATGTGTTTTAATATTAAAGAAAATATGCTTAGCTTATTTAAGCGTAACGGTTATATACGCTGCCAATAGGCAAGCCATTCAAAAAATTATATTTTACTATGTACTGAGTTATAATGTATATTTCACAATAAAAACTAAATGTAGCATGTGTCGCTGTCATTTAAAACACGCAATTCATAACACACAAGAGCTGTAGGCCTATAGTCTATCTATGCAGTGTGTAAACTTACCAATGCAATCTCACGGCAATTCGTAACTTTTTGATTTAGTGGCTAATTCGTATAAATTCATACGATCTAATTCGTACAAATAGGTACGATTTGCTCATCACCCAATGACGGTTGGGGTTAGGGGTGGGGTTAGGTGCCACGCCTCCTTTTTAAAATCGTACATTTTCGTACGACTCAACTCGTACGAATTAGCCACAAAACCGGCAAAACGTAAAATACTTATGTTTCCTCGTGAGATCAGGCTGAAACTTACAGAGAGGTGTTGGCCAAAAGTCATAGCTACTGCGCACCATGTTACTGAACTCCAATATCTCTGAGAGAGATTATGTTACCCGATAGCCAATATTGACTTGAGAGATTTAAAAAAAAAAATAAAAGGCATTTTAAAAAAGGACAACACGCAAATCAAAAAATAAAACTAGTCCCGTGGAGCACTTGTCATTTTGCCACTGTATGCTGTGTAGTGTGTGTGCCCGTCAACTGCCATTGGTGAGAGAGAGAGCGCACGTGAGAGCTTAAAGCCGGCATCAATATAACGAAAAGCAAGATCATGTTGTTAAAACTACTCCACTAACAATACTTATGGAAATATTTATACATTTACATGGTGTTTGAGATTGTGTGATCTGTATAGGCTGTCTGATCTTTACAGAAGCTGTAAACTGACACGCGCTCGGTGACCGCACAGTGATGTTCAGCTCTGATGAAGCACTTTTATTTAGCCTGTAGTAGATTTTTTATATAATGTTCCATTACTGAAAATTTCTTCATTTTTTTTATTTATAGTTTATATATAAATTGAGTGCTAGCTTGTTTAGCTGTGATCATTATGCAAGGATCATATTTCATATTCTGTTTATTCTTTAGTAATCTAGATTCGTTAATAATGTATTTTATAAACGGATTGTTTATAAGGACTAAGCTTTTAATATATAATACATTAGGCTAATTAATACAGAAAGACATTGAAGTCAGGTAGGACAACAAAAGTAGGTTCCCCCTGTTGGCAAAGGTAACCAAAAAGTATCTTTGCGTGTGCGCAACAAGCTGCGCATCCAAGAGAGTGTTCAGCACGATGGGGAACATAGTGAGCCCCCAAGATCCCATCAGAGATGGTCAACATGTTGGGTTTTCTGGCAAAGACCATGTAGACTGCACTGTTAATAAAAAAAATGCAGTGTTTTTGTTTATTTAATTTTTTTAAAAGACTGCCGACCTGTCATTTTTGTAGCCTAATGTCATTTGGAAGTTTTTTAAAATATTTGTTTCTTGTTCCTTCGTTTAATCTTATTTAAACTTTGTGCTATTTAATTACTTATCTTTCTATTTCATTTTCGTATTTGTTTTAAAAACATTCTAACATAAGTAATAAACGTTCAATAGTTGTTATTTGTTCGGTTCCAATTTTTTTTCAGCCTGTAGCATTGTTGTTGTTTTTTTCATTACGTTAATAAAAGTTCTGCGTTTAATAACAGTGATTTTTTGTCGTTTGACGCCGAATTGCCAATTCCCGAAAAACTGAAAGTGAAAGTATAATACGCATTTATAAGATATTTTATAAGCAGAAAAAAAAGGAAAATAGGAAACGCCCACCCCCACGGTGATACCGGTGTTGTCACATGTCGATTAACCGATGGGGAAATTTCCTCAAAATCACAAATCTAGTACACACGCACTCACCTCTTACATCCACATTGACAGAGGTGGACAATGGCGAGGCCTTTTTACATATGAGCTGATCAACACTTTCTTTGATCATGTCACTGTTCAGGAAGGGGAAGAGGAAGGACTCAAGTGCAGGAACTCAAATGGGTTTATTAATAATAAAAAACAAAACAAAAAGGAAACAAAAACAACCCTGAGGGGGGAAAAACGTAACTAAAAGACAAAAACAAACTTGAATGGGCTGACAGGGAAGAGCAGGACTGGACAAGGTTAGACAAGACAAGACTCAATATTGGAAAGACGACAAACTGGCACAGGATAGCAAATGTGAGGAGACTATAAAAGAAGAAATTATTGTCAAACAAACAGGTGAACATTATAAACTAATAAGGGGTTAACAAGGAGACAATATACAGGTGTGCACATGACACAAAGAAACAACACAAACCATGTGCTCACGTAAAATGAGACTAGAACACGCTGCCAATGAGGGAACTCATTAACCATGTGTTCACATAAAGCACGCAGTGCATGTAAACATGAAACACATGCTAAACACAACACCGACAGAAGACTGAAAGTAAGACATGAGCACACGATAAAGGAAAACACTTACCGTGCACTCACACATACGACGTGCATGTTTCATCCCAGCACCAACCAAATCAAAACCAACTAGACTGAGACACTAAGAATAGAACAGCATGCCACAGACAAAACAACACACGCCTGGATGAAAGCGTGCATCTCGAGTACACGAGCGTGGCCAAGACGACGCTCATACAAAGACAAACAGGAAAAATATGAGTGCTTGACCCGAGAAAACTCTAGCCGAGCGCCACATACTAGACAAGACAGGACTACTGTCTGGACTCTGCCACCAAATCAGGAATTAACAAGACCGGAGTGGCAGAATCCTGACAGATCATCTTTAATTTTGCTCCCAGGAGACCTAGAAGTTCTGCAATGTACTCAGGACACAGGCTAGGGCTTCATTTACGTAATATGGATTGACATAAAAGCTTTTCAATGGTGGGGAAGAGTTGTCTCTAATTTGACAAGATATCTCTTTAATGGTGTAGAAAGAGTTAAGTAGTCCCCATTCACTATTTCACAGTCCATTTAAATTTCCATGATCACTTACCTAGATTATCAAAAATCTGATCATTTTCATATCTAAACTCTGAAACTAGTTCGGGAGGCAGATATACTCTGTCATTTTTAAATCTATTTATAAAAAACACATCTCGATGTACTAGCATAAAACACAAATGCATCACTTTAAAATTCAAATCCCCTATGGCAGGGGTTTACCAAACCTGTTCCTGGAGGGCTGGTGCCTTGCAGACACTCGAAACAAGCGAATCAAAGACTGCGTCTGAAATCGCGTACTTCCATACTATATGGTACGTCAAAAACAGTATGAGAGCTGAGTAGTGTGTCCGAATTCATAGTATTCAAAAACAGTATTTGAGAAGTGCCCAGATGACCTACTACTTCCGGCAAGATTCTGAAGTGTGCATCCAATGGACGATTTGCTATCGATGATGCCACACGAGAAAGAATTCATGAATTGGAGTTGAACGACGCAACAGATGCAGGTAGGTCACGCGATAATAACAAATGGCGGATGTAGTACGTTCCGAGGTCCATTCATACTACACACATTTGTACTAGATACTGTAGTACTTACTTGAGTAGTAGGCGATTTCAGGGGCAGCCAGTGTCTTGAAACTTCCAGGCATGTGTGTTGAGGCAAGTTAAAGCTAAACTCTGCAAGCCCACCGCCCCTCCAGGACTGAGATTGGTGACCCCTGCACTAAGGGATTGTTAAGCTGCATTGATCAGGTTTACTGGGGAACATTTCCCCAAAAGACAATCAGCCCTCATGTTAGTCTGTCTGTTTCTCCTCATCCCAAGTTTCAAATAATCTTGGATCCGGCATGTATTCAGAGCAGATATTTGTAGTGCACACAGGACAATCTCAACACCGCCCCACACAATCAGAAAGAACATCGATGAGTCAAGCCTACAAGACTAATTCTGTAAAAATCTTGGCAGCTGATGAGTATCTACACAGATCTCTTACATCAGGGGTGTTCAACCCTGCTCCTGGGGATCTACCTTCCTGCAGAGTTCATCTGCAAACCTGATGAAACACATTTGTATTTAATTACTAAGTGTTCCTTCAGATCCTACTTAGTTGGTTTAGTTGTGTTTGATCAGGGTTGAAGCTGAATTTTGCAGGAAGGTAGATCTCCAGGAACAGGGATGAGCACCACTGCCATATATTCATAGATATATGAAATGACAGACATTTCACATTTATATCATATTGTAGATACAAGTCTGCAGTAGAGATCCCAAATTCAACAGCACCAACATTACCATCACAAACAGACAGCATCAGTTCATTGTAATACAGTGTGTTAGCCTGATTGAGAAAGCTTTTAAATACCTGCACGGATAGCTGGGAGAGTTTGACCCTTGACTCCATGTCACCAGCTCAATGAATGTTTTATGAGGTCAGTGAAAGCTGCCGCTGTGACAGCAGGACGTGAATACACAGCTGACAGACCATCATGTCTCGCTGAGATACTACAGTAATACATAGTAATGCGTGTTGTTAACACATATGTACATTCATATATTTCAAGTGGTTGTAATAAGTTGTATCTTGCTTTTCCACTTCTTTTCGAATCATACTGGTACTTCTTTTGGCGGTAAAACTAGTTTACACACAAAAATTCTTCTTCCACATGGAATAGATGAGGATATGACTTGTTGGTTTTCATGATTGCTGGAGACTTGAGAGCCACTAGCTTGGTTTTCATCCTAAAATGAAGCAAATATTTTCAAAGTTTGCAAAAAAACCCAAATGCAAAATAGATATGTTTCCTTGGCTACCATTTCATTTTTAAAACGAACGCTACGGGGGTTACCAGCTAACCGCTTACCTCCGTATGGACGGCTTTCCTGCTGTTACCAGTTTGTCCAGTTAGCTCGCCATGTACGTTGGTGAACTTGATATGCATAGAAGAGTTGACCTTGATAATGAGGTTCGAAGAACGGTTCCAGAAAGTGCGTAAGACTTTTCTTTTTCTGGATTGCTTTTTAAAATTGTCGGTTGGGTCGGGGAAGAGGGTGTGCGGGTCAATCAGTACTTTTGAAAATACTATTGGTTGGGTTTAGGGAATGAGGCGGGTGGGTCAGTCAATTGGTCAGTGAGTCATTCAGTCAGTCAAGCAGCCAGTTAACAGAAACCTCTGGTGCATTTACGCAAGAAGAGCAGGAGCGGATGGCACCTGCAAGAGAAATTTGAGATCTGAAAAAGCCTACACAGCGGCCTCTGGTGGATTTGTGAAAACAAAAACTGCAAAAAATGTAGCTCCTGGGACATATTTGTTGTTTTCCAGAAATGTATACAGAGGTATGTTTTCAGAATGGGTTGTTGAAAGCTGTTGGAGTAGCTGACTGGAGTGTTGGAAACCTTGTAACAACAGTAAACAAGGCAAGAATAGCGGAGACAAGACTGCAGTTAGTGATGATTGGGCATGTTATAAAGCAGGGTAGCTTGCAATTGCTAAAAATTATTCTGTGCCGAGAAGAAGAAATGCATATTTTTGATAAATGCCCTGGTGGCAAGGCCATTAAAAATACATTGAGCTCTATACATCTGGGAATTTTAATGTCTGCAGGTTTTTTGGGTGGCCAGACATTTTACAAGCGACCAGAGGCTTCAACATTTCAGAATGTCAAAGAGCATGTTTGAAATGCTGTGCAACTTTATTGGTTCATGTTGCACCAGAAAAACTATTTGCCTATTATCCCTAAAACTAAAACAACCTCAACTGAACATAAAAACTTTTTGGGTGGGAAGCAAGGGACTGTCGATGCACTGAAGGGAATCACATTGGAAATCCACAAGAGATATGTTGGAGTAGAATTTCTGGACAAAAATCACTAATGCACATGAGTGGGTAAGTTGTTCATCTCAGTTAGGGCTGCGTGATCGATCAAATTAAAATTGCAAACAATTGTTGTGCAGGTTTTCTCATGATGGACTAAGACTGCTGGCAAGGTGTGTGCCTATATCCAGGCTTGACGAACTTGATGACGTATTCTAGTACTCTGTTGACGGGAGTATTTAAGTGATTGAGTGAGAAAGCCTGGCGTGTCAGTGACAGTACCCTCCTCCATAGCCTGCTCTGGGGATGGGATTAATTTACCATATTACACTCTCACTGTCTCAGGACCAGTAATTGATTGATGGAATATTTACGAGTATAGAAGACTGTCCAAACCCTTGAAATGAACTGGGGGCCTCGGTCTGACACAATATCCTATGGGAATCCAAAGTATCAGAACACCTTCAACTGCAATTCTGCAAGACGTGTGAGGGGAATTGTATAACAGGATTTAGAGAAGCAATTCATAACAAACAGGACACAAGTATAACCATCTTAGGCTAGGAGGTCATTGATACAATTTATTCCTAGGTATGAACATGGTATCTCAGGAACTAGGAGAGGAACATGCTTGCCAGTCGATACCAAGATGGCATGGACTTTCTGCTATGGTACAGTTGGCATGTCTTTAGAGATACCAGTGTATGTTCTTTCCATATTGGGCCACCAGACGCATCAGAGCAACGGTAGGTACAGTTTCAGTCCTCTGTGGAGATAACGCAGGAGCATGAAATTATGAAAGGATGTTTGCAACCAGGGTAAAACAAAACTGTGAAACTGAAGTTACTGAAGAATAATCTGGTTTCATGAGGATTAAGGTGTTTTGCATCTCAGAGATGTTCCAGATTCATGTGGTCTGTGTTTTCTGTGAAGGGATGGATGCAGAGTTCCCTCTAACCAGTGCCTTCACTTCTGTAGGACAAGCTTGATGACGAGAAGCTCCTTATATCCAATGTCTTCTTAATCTTTCTCCACTGGGGTGAGGTTCCTAAAGAAGAAGGCATATGGAGGATAAGTTTGGAGGACTCCATTGCAACAATATTACTCTTAAACCCATGGTCAAAGGATCAGCCTCGATCCTTAAGGGATCTGGGAGGATGAAATGAAATTTCAGTTCACTTCACTCAGTCAAGCAGGGAGCAGAGTTATGATGTTTGACTCACAGCTTAAGCAGGTCTAAGACGTAGATCTAACAAGGAGACAGCCGATGGTCAGAGAATAACGGGTATATAATAATGGCCTAATTCTTAGAGGGTTGGACTTGTAATCAGAAGGTCAAAGGGTCAAGATTTGCCACAGTGCTTAATTTGTGAATTGCGAGGTCCCGGAACAGATCGGGATAACGGATCTGGCATGTTACCCGAGGAAGGAGAGGTGTCGTGCATGAAAAAAAGGGAGAGCTGGGGGTTGGTGGGGGCATTGGATGGCGGAGGGTTGTCGCGGACAAATGTGAAGAGGGTAGGGGAGTCGCGGAAAAAAATTTAAGTGAACAGCGGACGGGGGAGGAGGGCGGTTGAGGAGGGGGATCGGTAAAATGAGGTGCTGGATCAGAATTCAGAGGTTCCGGATACGGCATGTTCCGGCACAAATTAAGCCCTGGTTTGCCACCAGCAGGGATTGGCATTGGTGTGAGTGAATCTCCAAATACTCTCATCGTCCTTGATACCTTGAGCAAGGCACCAAACCCCCAACTGCTCCCTGGGTGACACAGCAATGGCTGCTCACTGTGTGTGTGTGTTCATGATGTGGGTGTGATGAGGGCACAAATTCCAAGTATGGGTCACCCATGTCACCACTTTTACTTTTTCATTTGGACACAATCTCTTTCATTGGATCTTTCTTTCATTGTTAAATGGACAGGAAAGGCTGAACACTGGCATTGATTTGTTGAAGGAACACCACCAAAAAAGGGCACTTCAGAGCGCGAGGATAAAAGGGGCATGTGCTCTGCACAGGTTGAACCCTACCTGTGCACATGTCTGCCTATAAATGTTGTTTGTGTACTTAGAATTGTATCTATTCGCTAAATATGAAATATACAATACAGCCTGTCTCATGTATATCCACTGCTCCTCAGCACCCCAGCACAGAGGTGTCCATGTGTTAAAAAGGGGGCTTGGCTGTGGTGTATCCCAGCACAAAGATCCTACAGTGTCATGTTGCAACCTTTGCTCTGACCTAAATCTGGTCTGCTGATCATAAAATAGACCGAAAGAAGAAGTCAGGGAACTCCTTGTTTACTACCCCTCAACTTTCTACATTCCATGACTGTGTCCTTTCTGCACTTGTTTTTCAAGTTGTTCATAGGTTTGTTTGTTTTAAATTGCATTAAATTAAAGTCAGTTTAGAAGCCATCTATTACTTTACAGAGTACATAATACTTTTGTAGAATAAGTAATCTTCCAAATCAGTCGAGCAAATAATTGACTGAGGTTTTGTTCAAATGTCAAATGTTTACTGGATGCACAATAAACATAAAACAATAAACTGTAGTTCCTACTTTCACTTATTATTCTTGCCAAAGGTTCTCCCATAATAATAACAACATAAAACAGTCCAATGATAAGCGGAGCAAACCATACCAAACAGGTGGGTGGGAGGTCAACAAATGTACACATAAACATGTGCATATTGGGCATGAATTTTATTCATAAATTATTCATTCATTTATTTTCCTTCGACTTAGTCCTTTTATTCATTAGGGGTCACCACAGCGGAATGAATCCCATCCCTTGAAAGCTTTTGGAGCTTGACAGTTGTGGTCATTATAATACGTTAGGTCACAATTTATTTTAAGGTATGATTCTCTCTATTAATAAACTGTCAACTGTGACTTTTACCTCAATAAACTCTAAAGTTGCTGCTTGTTGATAGATATTAATGTAATGGTTGAGATTGAGGTAGGATTAAAGAGATAGAACAAGATCCTGCAGTGTATGTACTTAGTAAGTATTTATAAACTGACAATATCTTGTTAATAGGCAGATAATAAAGCACTAGTTGTTAGTAAGAACTGGTACTTAAACTAAACGTATACCATATTTTACTGCATGAATGGAAATAAAGTGTTGTGAAGCCATTTTATGCTGCGCAGGAAAAAATAAACCTGCATGTCTTGAGTTATATGAAGGTCAGCAAATGACGGCGGAACCTAAATTCTGGGAGAAATATTGCTTTTTATAGGATGGGCTAGCTAAGGTCAACGTGAATAAAAGAACGTTCATCACAGTATTAATTTCCAGATAATATCTGACAGTCCGCTTACCTCAATGCTTAGAGACACGGGCCGGTTCTGTTACCAAGGATACAAGCAGGTGGGGCGCGAGAATTTGAGGCGTGCACGTGAATAAATTATGATGACGATTTTTATGCGTTCACAAGAGTGAATCGAATTAACATTAGCTCCACAGCTAACTATCAGGCACCTGTAGAGTTTATGCGTTCGAGTAAAATATATGCAAATAAAAGAGAGCGGGTGCCATCTGACAAAAAAAAAGTGCCCTTCTGAATCAAATCAGCAGAATGCATTTCTGGATCTTTCACTTACTTTGAAGACATAAAACATGAAGACATACAGACTATGTTTTACGTGGACATCGGTAATAGTTATTTGCCTTAATCTGAATATGACGATTATATAATTAAGGTGTTACGTGACGTGCTTTTTGAATGTTGCGTCACCAGGCTATCCACGTTTCCTGCAGAGTCTCATGTCATTTCGGGTGTTTCATCTTTAATTTTTCGACTTTAACTGCAGTTCGACACTTTCACTCATGAATATTTCATTCATGCCCCCTTGACAAACTGGGGTATTATATGCAAATATTTAGTAATGAATGGTGGAAGATGTAAACTTTGTTTACTTTAATAATGCCACTAATATATGCATACTCCACATCTTAATTCCATTTCTGTTTAGTTTAGTCATGACTTTAGTCATAACTAGTCGGTGACTCTTAATCAGAGTCTTGTCTTAATCGTATTAAAATCATATTAAAGTATTGTTGTCCATGTAAACATACTCAATGTTCGACTCAACCACACGGTCAGGGTGTGAGTAAAATTGGACAAACTTGGGGGGGGCGTGTGTCCTAAAAGTTTGAAAACCCCTGTTATAAGCTATCAGCTCAGAGCTAGTTTTGGGGTCTGCTAGTGTTTACCCTTGGTTATTCATCTGTTGTAAAGATATTCTTGCTGTAATTGTCATTATATACAATTATATACAATACATATATATGTTCTTCAGCGATCTTGCCTCCTCGTGTTCTCGTGTAACGTCATCATGAACTGCCAAAGTTCAGTTCCAATACTCAATAATGTGTTCTTGATATCGAGGACGCACCGATGCAGACTTGAGCGCAAAACTCACTCTCGAAGTCCTAGAAGTCATTGCGACTGGAGGTGGGAAGCGCAGCATTTTATATAGATTCATTATTGAAGTTCAGCGATAAAACTTATTTATCTCAGGAGTTTCCCTAAATGAAATGGTGAATATAAACATTACCATGAAAATCTTAATGAAGGAATAAACACATTAAGGGTGTTTATTTGCTGAAATTCATATTAAAATCTGTTTTATTTATATTTTGCAATGTATATTTGTAAGTATTTATGCATAGTATATATTTTGAAAAGGGGAAAAACAATAAACTGTTGTATGAATGCTGTAATTCCTGCTGAAAAAAACAGCTTAGACCAGGCTAAGCTGGTTGGCTGGATTTAGCTGGTCAATCAGCCTGGTTTTAGAGGAGTTTTGGCCATTTTCAGGCTGGTTTCCAGCCTGGTCTTAGCTGGTCAGGCTGGAAAATGACTAACTAAAACCAGCTTGACCAACCTGGTTTAAGCTGGACATAGCTGGTTTTGGCTGGTCAAGCTGGTTTTATCTAATCAACTCCCAGCCTGACCAGCTAAGACCAGGCTGGAAATGGCTGGAAATTGCTAAACCCCCCATAAAACCAGGCTGGTCGACCAGCTAAAACCAGCCAACCATCTTAGGCTGGTTTAAGCTGTTTTTTTCAGCAGGGATGTTTAAATAATTTTCCATTAAAAACGTGTGAAGGCCACGCGACTATCAGGAAGAACACAGCATCTCATTCCTTACAGGACGCGTTCTCTGTTCTTTCGGTCTCCCGAGTTCGTTCTTCCGAGGTGACCTGGCAAGACTGGTCTTCACAAGAACGCACGTCCGCTCTCTGCGTTCTTGGAATTGAGAAACAGCCATACTGTCTATGCATCAGTGTATACCACCAGCCCTCAAGTAATTTGGTTATTAGAGAACTGTACATTCATAGCCTGCTGTTCATTTGCATTCTAATCTAATCTGAGCGACATATTTAAAGTTCTGCTCAAGCACAGGATGTCTGCCTTTGCATCATCAAACACAGAAAAAAAATAAACAATAGAGCATGTCGCCACAGGTAATCAAAGTCCATTTAAGGCAAGTCATAGATATATACATTAGATGGTTTTTGTCAAATCAGATTTGTACACACTGAGTGAGATGTTTCTGATTTGTTAGTGTTTATATGTGATTATGCCTGTATGTTTTAAACTGACTTTTTAGTTAATTGGATATTATTGTTTTAATTTGTACCTGTCCAGGGACAGCAGGTGGAAAATAGCAATCCTGCTACAACCTGACACAATGCATCTGTCTTCTTTTTGAGGTTAATGTAAATGTTGTGCATAGTCCCTGCTAAATAAATCAATACATTCATTCAAAAAATGTGATTTTAAAACAGCAAATATTGCCTTCTAAAATCGATATTTGTAACGTAAGTACCGCGATTACACTGACTTAAGTAGCTGTAATCAAATTACACAAATTGAATATGTAACTCGTTATGTTACTGCATTCCCCAAAAACTAATAAGAATACAGAAATGTGTTACTGTGGAACGCCTTACACCCAACTCTGAACAGGAGAAAGAAACTCGTAAATGTTCAAAGCCACTTGAGTGTGTGGCAATGATGAGTGAATTTTCACTTTTGTGTGAACTGCCCCTTTGACAAAGTTGGCTGCATTCCTGTGAGGTAGCAAAAGATAATTAGACACTAATTAAAGTGGACGGAGGTCATTAAGAGAGGCCGCGAGCGGTTCATTATGTCAAATAATCATATTTATAAAAAGTAAGGTGTGGAAAAGGTAGTCCAGTGGGTGAGAGCAGTAAAACACTCATTGATGCTGTCCCAACACAAATCAATTCAAATCCAAGTTAACATAACTAATGTAAAACATTGTTTTTAAAGTTTCCCCCCAAAAATCTACAGAATTTTGTCTCATTTTAAGTAAGTGGTCTGAACAAGCAAAAAAATCTAATACATACAGTTGAAGTCAGAATTATTCACCCCCTTTGAATTTTTGTTCTCTATTAAATATTTCCCAAATGATGGTTAACAGGTTCAGGAATTTTTCGTAGTATTTCCTATGATTTTTTTTTTCTGGAGAAAGTCTTACTTGTTTTATTTAGGCTAGAATAAAAGTTTTTAATAAACATTTTAAGGTCAATATTATTAGCCTCTAGAAGCTGTATATTTTTTTCAGATAGTCTACAGAACAAACCATCGTTATACAATAACTTGCCTAATTCCCCTACCCTTAACCTAGTTAACCTAGTTAAGTCACTTTAAGCTGTATAGAAGTGTCTTGAAGAATATCTAGTCTAATAATATTTACTGTCATCATGGCAAAGATAAAATAAATCAGTTATTAGAGATGAGTTATTAAAACTATTATGTTTAGAAATGTGTTGAAGAAATCTCTCTGTTAAACAGAAAAAAAAACAACTTCAACTGTAAATATACTGTATATCAAGCACATTTAATTATATCACATTTTTTAAAGGGCACCTATTTTACCCCTTTTTTAAGATGTAATATTAATATTATGGTTCTTCTGAGTGTGCCTGTTTAGGTTCAGTTCAAAACACAATTCAGATTTTTTATTATGATGTGTTAAAAAGTGCCATTTTGGGGGCGTGTACACAGTTTGCTGTTTTAGGGGCGTGTTGCTTCACATGAAAATTAGTTTCGACCTCCCGCCCAACTTAACAAGGGGGCGGAGCCAAGAGCTCCCCACTTTGTGTACTGTAATAGACAGGCAGACAAGAGAGAAGCAACATGAGTGAGAGGACCAACCAGCTGTACAGGTACAACTCAGACACAGACCAAGCAGAGAGTACAAAATCATTTGTGTCTTTGTAGAGTTTTACAGCCAACTGTGTGCTAGTTTAAAGCTCCGAGCTTGTAGCCTACACCCAGACAAATAAAGCACACTGAATTAACTTTGACTGAAGGGCATCACACACCGGATGCACCGCGACACGGCGCGCACATGACAGTTGGAAGTATCGCACACTTGCGGCGCCGGTGTGTGTCACCTGTTAGAAACTTATGTTTAGAATTCAAAAAAGCATGCCGCTGCGTGTCGCGACGCTGCGTGTCGCAGAGCGGCGCTTCTGGTTCACCTGCTTGAGGCTACCACACTAGTCGCGCACATTTGCATGTTATTTAAAATGAAACTATTCAGATAACGCTCTGTGGTGCGGCAGAAATATGAACAGTGTCCTGAGCAGGGCCAGCGCGTCCATAGAGGCGACCTAGGCGGCAGAATAGTGAGCGAACCCCCCAGTCCTCACTTTCATCCGCGACAACGTGAAATGCATGGCGCTGCGCATCGTTAGTTCGTTATTTTCAATGGAGGGACGCACACGTGAGGCAGCACGCTCGCACTTTCCAGCTGCACCTAGTTAAGATGACAGGGAGCTTCTGTGACTGCGGGAAATGCAAACCGCTGAAGTTTAAGGAAGACACAATGAAAAGTAGACATGTATGCAAACTCACCAAAACTCACAAACACTGGCGGCGAGGAGAGTGATAATGTGGTGAATGTTGAGCCCAATGAGCCTTACATCTAAAAATAGAGCAAGGGTGTTTCTTTAGTGACGTCGCTTTGACTCATGCTGAAAATGGTGGACGTAAAACAACATACTGAGGATATGGTAATGGCCACCTGTCAATCAATATTGGTGGGCGGGGGGACCGCACTCCTACATCAAGTTGCGGTCGATCTTAAAACCGCTCCAATTGGTCCACCGTTTTTGTTGTTAAATTGAAAAAAAAAAGGACTGAGTGTGTTTATATCACCCCAATATGACGCTCTATACACTATACCTGCACATATGTCTGTTCAAACAGCTTGAAAAGTAGATTTTTCACCATAGGTGCCCTTTAAAACTTGGCAAAAAAAAGCTCTCATTTGAGACAGGTAATATACGTGGTTATGATATGTGCATAAACCATGTTGGACACAAATTTACTAAATAAATTCCTTTTTATTATGAAACTCGATGTCAGGATTATAGAAAATAAAAACTGTTAAAAGCTAAAGTGGAACAGGCTTTCACAGTTTCACAGTTTCACCTGCTACTACTGAATAAACTTTGTGTTAAAAACAAAACAAACTACATACAGTATACAGCGGGGGGAATAAGTGTTCAACACGTTACCATTTTTCTCAGAAAACCTATTTCTAAAGGTGCCGCCGACTTGAAGTTTTCACCAGACGTTGATAACATTCAAAGAAATACACATATGGAGAGAAAATAAAACGAATTAGTTTACAAATGAAGTTCTGTGTAATAAAATCAAAATGACAAAGGGAAAAAACTATTGATCACCTGAAGAAAGTGAGGTGTAGTTCAGCAGTAAAGGCCAAGACAGCAGCTGAAATCTCTCAGTAGTACTTCAGCAATCCTCTGCCCTTTCTCAGTGTAAATGAATATCAGCTGCTTTAGTCCAACATCTACACTAGCAGGAGGATGAAGATGAAACCAGGGTGGACATTTCAGCAAGACAATGATCCAAAACACAGCCAATGAAACTCTCAGATGCTTTCAGAGAAAGAAAATCAAGCTGTAGAATGGCCCAGCCAATCACCTGATCCATATCCAATAGAAAATACAAAATAAAGCTCAGATTTTGAGACCCACAGAAGCATCAAGATTTCGACACTCTGTTGCTGAAATGTCCAATGTCCAAGTAGTTGCATATATATATATATATATATATATATATATATATATATATATATATAAATTGATTAATAATATATATAAATTAATTATTAATTTTTTATTTTTATTTTATTTTAATTTTTTTCTCCAATTTTTGTTTAACGGAGAACAGATTTCTTCAACACATTTCTAATCATAATAGTTTTAATAACTCATCTCTAATAACTGATTTATTTTATCTTTGTCATGATGACAGTGAATAATATTGGACTAGATATTCTTCAAGACACTTCTATACAGCTTAAAGTGACATTTAAAGGCTTAACTAGGTTAATTAGGTTAACTAGGCAGGTTAGGGTAATTAGGAAAGTTATTGTATAACGATGGTTTGTTCTGTAGAATATCGGAAAAAAATAGCTTAAAGATGTTAATAATTTTGACCTTAAAATGGTTCTTAAAAAATGAAAAACTGCTTTTATTCTAGCCTAAATAAAAAAAAGACTTTCTCCAGAAGAAAAAATATTATAAGACATACTGCGAAAATTTCCTTGCATGTGGGAAATATTTAAAAAGAAAAAAAAGTCTGCCTTCAACTATATATATATTCACAATGAGTAACACCCTTCTCCAGCTGTCATTTTAATAGGTGGAGCCTGTAAATATAATCTTCTTCTGGGTTCCAGGACACCATCAGTGACCTGTGCAATTCCTTAATGCATGCCTGGGTGAAATGACAGACTGTCCAGGAAAACCTTCCTCTGAGTGGCCCAAAACCAACGTCCTATCAAAGACACATGAATCACTGCGGCAGTGGCTCTCTGATGGAATGGAAGTCACCTTGATAGTCCGCAGGATGCTGGATACCTGAGCCGTGTGTGTGTGTGTGTGTCTGCGTTTGTGTGTGTTTCGTGAGTAATGAATGCCTGTAGCTCGGAGTGGTGTGTGATAAACATGCTGCTGGAAACTGATATCATTAAAACAGCTGGAGAAACCAAAAGGCCAAAATACAGAACGACCCATCCTCTAAACATTTATAGCGGCTGAGGTGGATCAGACACACAGTTGTTTTATTTAACGGATAATATATAAATGATCATCAACTGAATTCATTGATTCAGTTCTCACCCTGTTATTCACCCTGTATACTTGTTTATTTGTCTTATCTGCTTTCTGGAACCATTCTTTGCCTGACTTGAACCCCGTCATCACGGTCAACACCTTGAACCTCCGTTGTTGAGGTATATACTCTGATTATTGATGTCTCTGTGAGCAGAAGTTGAACCATAGAATTTTTTAGCTTATAAACCTTTATAATTCTGTGGCATGTGCAAGCATGTTATTACGTTACTTCTAGTAATGGATTAAACATTGGTTAACATCAGTGAATTATATTATTTCATCGCAGGTTGTGCCTCACTTAATTTTATTGTTTTTCTTTTTTCTTTTACTTGGCTTGTTTGCTGTAATGAATAAACTTTTCAAGTTTTAAACTTTTCAGTTCTTAAAGGTTACAGCACCCAATATATATAATACTATATATATATATATATATATATATATATATATGTGTGTGTGT
>CAIGQZ010032134.1:1522025-1534553 GCA_903798205.1 Danio tinwini
AATATTTGCCAAAAGTGGTCCACATATGTTTTAAGTTACCTGGGCCAGATTTGCCATATCTTCTCTGGGCCAATTCGTACAAATTCGTACGAGTTGAGTTGTACGAAATTGAAAGATTTTAAAAAGGAGGCGTGGCACCTAACCCACTCCTAAACCCAACTGTCATTGGGTGATGAGCAAATCGTAGTAAATGGTACGAATTAGATCGTACGAATTCATACGAATAAGCCACTATATCAAAAAGTTACAAATTGGCGTGAGATTGCGTTAGTTTAGACTTGTAGGGGAAACCAGTGCACCCGGAGGAAACCCACGCCAACACTAGGAGGACATGCAAACTCCACACAGAAATGCCAACTGGTCCAGCCAGGACTCGAACCAGTGTCCTTTTTGCTGTGAGGCGACAGTGCTAACCACTGAGCCACCGTGCCACCAACACAAAATTAAAAAACAATTCTGCCAACAACATTCAGTCAGAATGAAAAGCTAGAAATAAAAATCTTAATCCTTAAATTGTGTAATGCCTTTTAAGTGCTTGAATAAAACCACAAGAATATTCATAGAATAATCAAAATGCTTCTCAAAGTGCCAGAGTTCGAGGGTGGTCTTTGATGCTTGGTTATGACATCAGTGTGATGTTAATGAATGAGTGATTTACAGACGAATGAACCAATAATCAGAACTAAAACAAGTGAAAGCGGACCAGGGGGAGAACTGAGAGCTAAAAAACCACACAAAGCACGTAACAATGAGTAATGTCCTCAGTTTATCTCAGTTGTGTCTTTCAGGCAACTTCAAGTAATTCACTTTGAGCTGAAAATTAGCTCGAAGTGAAAAACATCCCACGGGTAAACTAGAGCAAGTGACGCGGTGCTCTATGTTCGCTGTGAACCCAGCGTTAAGCCCATTACAAATGTTTTCATTGGTGATGACACCCATCCCAAGCCAGTGCTGTTTAACATCCCACCCCTAATAATCAAACTATTTACCAGTGATTAATTCGATGAATTAAGTTCCAGGAAATGTCAGATATTCGTGTTTTGCGTTCCGTTATTTATTTTAATTGATCCGGCATTGACTTGTGCGTGGTGAATACCTGCATATGTGTGTGGGAAAGAGAGAGAATGCGAATGAGTACGAAAAACAGCGAGTAAAAACTGACCAATCGACTTTCTTACGCTTACAATCACTCTCATTGGTTGGTGATTATTGTTTTGTGCGCAGTGAGCAGTGAAAATAAATAACGGCGTAGTGGCTAAATAATATTTGTATTTTCAAAATACCAGAGGCAGTCAAGCATATATAAATTTTTCAAACCACGTGTAAATCTGATAATGAGCCTGATCAAGAGAAGATGAAACTGCTCCCCTGGATCAGGACAGCAGGAGACAGAAGCAAAGCGATATTAAGTCAGCCAGAAAACATGACGGAAGAGGTAACTGCGGGCTCTTCTTGAAGATTACACTGACTGAGTCTTTTTCGCTTGGCATAATGAAGCGAGCTGAGTGTCGTTAGTAAACTGAATAGTGATGTTTTCTACCATTTATGTTTGTAGCTACGTGTTTGTTCATTTTTATCCATAACGTTATAATGCACAATATAATTAAAGTCCGTTAAGAAATTTGATGAATTTTTCACTTTAACCGCTTAGTAACGTCATGTTCTGGGAAAACTGAAATTGTGTGGTGGATGTCGGTCTTGTTAACTTTTATTTCCTAGTTTTGTCCTGGAAATTAATTGATTTGCAAATTAAGCACCTAAATCTTTTACCTAAATCTGAATAAGACAATACAATGATTAAGGTGTTTACATGAGCTGCATTCTGAATGTTCCTGTTTTACATATTATTGTCACTATTTGACGCTAGTTTCGTCTGGTGATTCACACAACGACAGCTGGTGTTCGTCATGGCACCAAATGTGATTTTGGCTATTTTGTTTTTGATTTTACAACACGTTCAACTGCAGTTAATTACTGTACTCACACTATGCCTGCAAACAAATGACAGTGGATACAAATTCCCAAGCAACAGGACACCTCAATTTTGCGTGCATGCCCCCGCAACAAACTCACTTCAAAGTCAAGACACTTCATAATGTCCACTTCTTCCAGAATTCTCAACCTGGTTATCATTTCTTGCTTAAACCAAAAATATGCTCTCGTGCTTAAAGCCATTGTTTCATTTGTTTGTGGAGGAACGCCTGACAACTGTCGCAAAATGTAGTGAAAATACTTCAAAACGGTGATAGTTTGATTGCGGTGTTTCCAAGTCCGTACTGCACTTCAATAAAGCGGCCAAAATAGGCACACACTACATCTCTGAATTCGATTCTGTTTTCTGAGTCTTGGTGTCCATGTAAACATACTCACTGTTTATCTGCGTGTATTCATTGAGAAATGGACTTTTAAAATAATTAAAAATAGTTGGTCAATGAGTTGGAATTGTAACCCGAAGGTTGCTGGTTTGATTCCCGGTCCCTGCAGGAATTGAAGGTGACGGAGTGAATGAACCTTCAATACCCATCTGAGGTGCCCTTGAGCAAAGGCACCGAACCTTTAATTGCTCCCAGGATACTGCAAGCAGTAACCGCTCACTGTGTGTGTGTGTGTGCACATGTGGGTTAAAAGCAGAGGACCAATTTCAAGTATGGGTAAAACCATACTTGACAAGGCTCACTTCACTTAATTGCCCAGTCCTAATAAACTGCTCTCACCAATCCAACCAACAAGATTGCAGCCCAACACCCAATAAAATAAGCTCTGGGTTAACACAGTAATATCTTTATGAATGGAAGTAAAAATAAATGGGAGTAAACAATCACATTTCTCTCAAACTGGTACAGTACGGTACGGGTCACCTTTATCAGGCTTGTGTTTCCACTACCAAGGGTACCCTTTTGGTGGGCGTGGTGTACGACAGAGTTTCAGTCGATGTCATTCTCGCTCGAATAAATGTCTATACAGTGAAGCCGTACAGGTCGTTCACATATAATATGAGAAGCGCTTCTCGCAACCCAGATGCTTTAAACATATAAATACTTGTGTATAAATGTTTAGTACTATCTTTTCTGACGTCTGTGATTATATAAAATAAATAAAAAAGTGAACATATTTAAACACATACAGACCCTTACAGTCTTCAATATCAATCAAGGCCTTTATTTGTCACATATACCTCCATGTATTCACATACACTGACATATAGTGAAATTGGACCCTCCCCGACCATACACAAACATCACATTTCAGGGGAAGACAGGTCAACGTGAGGTAGCATTTAAAAAAAAGATACAATTCAGGAAAAAGAGGCGAAAAAACTCCCTCTCACCTTGCTCTTGAGTTAGAGCAGTGTAAGATCAGGGAGAAAAAAAAGCCCCAGCAGTCAAGCACATAAACACATAGACATTGACATACATCGCAACAGGGGATGGGAAAGAGGGTGTGGATATAGTCCGGCAAGGGCGGGCAGCCGTCGATTCCTGCAGCCATGGAGGCACTGGTCACAGACCCGCCTACCCCTTCCAGTAAATGAAAGCACATGAAGGCGTGGGATGAAGGGTTAGGTAGTGAAAGTCTATCTGTAGCTGTGTATGTGTGTAAGCCTGTAGAGTCCAACAGGTGTCCTTGACAGGGAGCAGGAATTTCAGAGCGTCTCCTTATCTTGCTATCCGGGAGAAGTTGTTTTTCTCCAGCCGAGGCCGTCTGGCTGGAAAACACAGGGAGCCGAAAGAGAAGAAAGTATTCCAAATTTAGGTCAATATCCGCCAATTTCACAGATATTTAATGTCCGTCGCTGGTCTCCAGTCCTGGCTAAATCTTGTTGCAAAACCGCTAATTTCACCCCGATGTTTTCCAATATGCGGTCTAATACAGCAGTCTGATTAGCAGCATACCTGCCCATTATAGTTTCAATCAAGCCGGCCAGCTTGGTGGGGTTTTGAGCAGCACTGACCGCTTTCATCAATCGTCGATACCCCAGGGCCCCGCATAAGCCCATCAGCAGAAACCCTGTTATCAAAGTTCCGAATAGGTAGATATCTTCAATATCCTCCAGGGACAGAGCAGCCAGGCACACGACGCGACACTTCTCCCACCCGTCCATCACATATCCAGCTGCAAACATCCCGGCAGGACAAGTGGACTCTCCCGAGCCCAAACTTCTTGTCGAGAAGATGGTGTCAATCGCGTTCAGAGACCAGTTGATCAGATCCATAATTCCTTATTCGTTTGGATAGCAGGACACGGAGAGCCTCAGAGATAGAATAAGACAAGACAAGAAGAGCCAGCCAGGGAAGATAAGGGACAGAGAGGGAAAAAGTGTGACCGCCTTCGTCGAGAGCCAAGGAAAAGAATATATGATGCCAATTACAGGAAAACTACACACAGCAGACATTTAGTCCTTTTTGGGTTCAAAAACAACACACAACATATAGCCCACAGTCAGTGTAATAATTAACACACACAGTCAGATAATAGTTAAACATGGCAGTTTGTTCGTGATTCAGGTCGCTGAAACTATTTGCTCCTGTGTTTTGTCGGGCTTCTCCTTTTTTTTCGCGCTTCACTCTCGCGTTTGTACTTTTCTTTCCTGAAAGGATCAGACGTTGAAGACACTCCAATAATCACACAGACGCTATTATCATCAGCTCAGGAAGTTCGTTATATCAAATATAGACGCGATCGCGAGCTCCCTGGAGAAAGCGAAAACCTCTCGCGCTTTTAGACGACCTCGTAAAACTGGACACAGCAGATTTTGTTCTTCTTGGCTTTGTAACTGTACATCAAAACAACGACAAGGTTTGTTTGAGCTCGGGTCATCCATGGCTCGTTATTATATACATATAGTATTACGCTGTAATGTCTCGGCTGCAAATTGAAAACATGCCAGCTTCTTTGTTTTCATTCTGGCTAGCTCCACAAGCTTGTGATGTATCTCTGTAACCAATCAGCATTCAGCTGCGCGTCTAGCTCCACCTTTTGGTACCCTTTCTCGTGTTTGGTACCCTTTTCGAAAGGGTGGTACGGTATGGTTCGGAACCCAACCGTACCGTACCACTCAGTGGAAACGGGCCATAAGGGTCAGATTTACTAATAGCTGGAACCAGTGCATTTTGGATTATCTCATAAAAATGTTTAATGGATATGCCAAGAAGCAGATAAACTAAGTTGTGTGCATGTGTTTCTGAGTAGGACAAACGTTTTATCCTACGTGAATAAACTACTGTACAATGGAAATACATTTACAAGGATAAACTCCAGCATGTGCATCAAAAAGTCGTGTGATTTTGTTTAAACATAAAATATAGACAAACCCAATATTGGGTTAATTTTTCAATATTTAAATGACACTTTTTAAACCAATTGTTGGGTTAGTCCACATTTGACCCAATCTCAGGTTAAAACAGCCCAGCACTTTTAGAGAGTGACGGAAGCAAAACTGATGTAAAGGAACACCACTGTATTAACATGCATCGTCCTCTCAGCTAGGGGCAACACGGTGGCTCAGTGGTTAGCACTGTCACCTCACAGCAAAAAGGTCGCTGGTTCGCGTCCCGGCTGGGTCAGTTGGCATTTCTGTGTGGAGTTTGTATGCTCTCCTAGTGTTGGCATGGGTTTCCTCCGGGTGCTTCGGTTTCCCCCACAGTCCAAACACTTGTGGTGTAGGTGAGTTGATGAACTAAATTGTCTGTAATGTATGGTTGTGAATGTGAGTGTTTCCCAGTACAGCTAGAAGGACATCCGCTGTGTAAAACATATGCTGGATAAGTTGGTGGTTCATTCCACTGTGGCGACCCCTGATGAATAAAGAAACTAAGCTGAAGGAAAATAAATGAATGACTCCTCTCAGCTAATTCGGTAAGGGGCGCTATGCACAGCTAGAAGTTTAAAGCCAACGATAAGCTTCCGGTGAAAGCCTAATGTGACTATTTTCACTTTGACAAGGTTGTTTTTACAGCATCGATGTTGTAATGTAATTACAATACATTCAGTTAAACAGACTTAAGACCCCTAGCTCCATTAGTAGCAAACAGGCTAGCGCAGAAATTCCATTAGAAATACTGAGGTAAAATAAACTGTCATATTATAAAGACATGGCAGGGGGAATGGAATTTAATGCAGTGCTTCTTGTCCGATCAGAGACCCACTTCATATTGTAAATCTAACAGGCAGTGAAGATAGCTGATTTTTTAAGAAAACAGACCTTAAGCTTGACAATTTTGTAATGGAAAGACAGTTCACCGTAAGCTCTTAGGTTGCCTGGCTGAAAATTAAAAGTCTGTGTGTATATTCCCCATTTCAGGTACATTTGGTGTCCAAAACCGTAATTTAGTTTCAGCTTTTATTTAATTTTTTTTTAAAGGTTACAATTTTTATTATTTATTCAATTTGGCACTTATTTTCATAGATCACAAGATATTACCTGCCATAACAACACGGTATTTTCCATAAAAAGTGTTTTGTATTGGCAAAAAAATAAGGGCTGGTTATGAAGAAAAGCAAAAAGGATTTTTTCCTGCTGGGATTTATAGTCATTTCTACACCAACATTGAGTTGACCAACAATACTATAAAGACATTTGTTTTCCTTAAGAGTAACATAATAAAAAAGTTAATATACAATAAAGTAAAATAAATCTTTTATGTTTGGCAAACATTGAGTCGAACTTGCTTTTGAATATGCGATAATAGAATCGACCATACTGTAAATGGCTTGCAGGAGTTACCTATTGACTCTCATACTTAATTAGTCTTAAAAACTACTACAGGGCTCGAAATTAACCTTTTTACTTAGTAGCACTGGTGCTCCAAACTTCAAATATTTAGGAACACCAGACAAAATTTAGGAGCACCCACCAAAAATAATGAGCACCACGGCAAATTGTATATTAAGGGATCTATTGTACTTTTAAAACAACATCAAATAGGACTAACAAAAACCAGACACAACTATCTAACTAATTCTGTGATGACTTATTGATATTTGTGCAATAATTCCAAAATGAATGTCTAATATTTATAAAATATTCATGATGACAGTAATACTAACAATGGTTTACATTTCTCATTTTCATGCTGCTTGAGTGTTGAGTTATCTGCTATAAAACGTCCTACTGTTTATTCATGAAAAAAAGTATGGTTTGCATCAAACAGAAATGAAGCATTGCAGTAAGAAATATTTATTTTGCACTATTGTTTTATAAGCATGTCAATTTAATAAATAATATTTCTGCTACAAAACAAACGAAAGATTATAATAAATTATTCAATTCAAGGCTGAAAGCTGCAAAGCAGTCATCAGTAACTAAATTGAAAAATAATATCCATCTCAAGAAAGAACGGACAAAAGAAAGAAAGAAAAGTCTCACTTCTGCCACTCTTTAAAAGTTTTGCTTTGGGTTTGTGTCTTTGTAAATGCTCAGTCTCGTTATGAGCTGATTTACAGTTTTCTGTGTTTGTGGAAGAAGCAGGCGAGTCAGCCGGTCTAATATTGAGGATTCTCTCGATGACCACCGGCGCAATATCGTTCTTTGTTATGAGCCGCAGATTCGGTTCAAACTCAGTAAAGGCGAGCTTCTTTGGCGATGATGTGTACAGTGTTAGATTTTACATTTAGCGGACATTTGCGCTAAACACGCAGTGAATGCAACGCATTGAGATTCGGTCACCTTCTCTGAAAACACTCGATTGATCTCGACTGGCGGATCAATATTCACCACACAATCGCTATCATCAGCGACATTATTTGTAACTTTAGCTGGGGTTTGCAAACCTGTGTCCTTTTCACTCTTCAGCAGTTTGCATTACCCGCGGTTACAAAAGCTCCTCGTCACCTGATAGCGGAAAGCCTTGAGTGATTGACAGCTAATATGAACCAATATAGCGGCAGAGAAGAGCGATTCAACACGTTTTTAGAAAAAATCAAAACAGGTCGCACTACAACCATTATATGCAGTCGCACAAATGCTCCCAAATATATCACAAGGTCGTATAGATTAAATTTCGGGCGCATATGCGCCCCAAATGGTCGCAATTTCGAGCCCTGCTACTAGGTTAATTAATCAGAGGAACGATTAGCTCAAATGTACACTGGTACCAAATGGTGGGTGTGATTTTGCCAAGCACCTGTGATCCTGGATTACCATCTATGTTGATCCTGGAACATCATTTCTGTTGGCAAATATAATCCATACCTATTTCCTAGCCATAAATAACATAACAGTAAATTATTCAACCCAAGCTCATTCTGAAAATGTACCTCTATATACGGTTCTGGAGGCCGCGAAATACATCCTAGGAGGAACATATTTTTGCAGTTTTTGTTTTCACAAATCCACGAGAGGCTGCTGTGTACGCTTTTCCATATTTCTCTCGTGAGTGCTGTTCGCACCTGCTGTTTTCGCGTAAATCCACTAGAGGCCGCTGTTGACTGACTGTTTGACTGCCTGACCGACTGACCCACCCTCCTCCTTCCCTAAACCCAACGAATTATATCGATTGACCAGCCAACCAACAATTTTCAAAAGTATTCCAGAAAAAGAAAAGCCCTCGTCTGATTTTTACAACGCTTTTAGATTTTAATACATTTCCACCCTGTTATTTACTTGTTTATTAAATTTTTTGTATTCTGTCTTTGTCTTTCTGGAACCGTTCTTCACCGGACTCAACCCTGTAATCGTGGTCAACTCCTCTCTACGTCTCAAGTCCGCCGACGTACATGACAAGCTACCTGGACAAACTAGTTGCAGCAAGAAAGTCATCCACATGGAGGTAAACGGTCAGCTGGTAAGCACGAAAACAAACAGCGTCATCATACCGCCCTGTAGCGTTTGTTTTAAAAAACGAAATGCAGCCGTACGTACCTCTGCCTACATAGTTTGCGGTCTCCAGAAACGTATATAGGACTACGTTTTCAGAATGAGCCTGTGTTGAAATCATTCCCAAAATCACACAGGAATAACACTCATGTAAGAAGTACACAACCCTAACCATAAGCCTAAACTTAACATAAACTATAAAAGTATCCCTTAATTCTGATTGGCGGATTGGAATGTTGTTCCAGGACCAACATAGATGTCCTCATTGGTGAAATCACACTAACCGGTATGAAGCACCCACCTCATGCCAACCCATTACAACAGAACCGCAAAGCTTTTTTTGAGCAGTCAAGAGTGTGAAGGTCAATCAAAAAGTCTAAAATGTACGCAAATGAAACGGCAGCTACGGTTGTCAGAATTTAACTGTTAAAAACTGAACATAAATATCTACATTTTACCATAGACTGTAAAAGATATGGACGTAGTATCCGTGACGTCACCCATAGGTTTATGAAGAAGCCAAAAGAAGCTACCAGTAGGCGTGGCCAATCGTCGCCATTTTGTTCCTGTGTCATTGCACCAACCGGGGCATACCATACAAGGGCAAAGAGGCGGAGCAAGAGCGGAGCTACTGACGCATGCTGGCATTCTGCTTAGACTGGCTTTCCTATGGGAGAAACACTTAATACTTCATTACCTGCGACTCGTTTGTGTTCTGACCACATGTGCTTGGTTGTAACCTATATCAATAAAGTGTTTAGACTTTTAAAAACACTGTTTCATAAGCAACGTCAGAAGCACAATGCTTAGTGGCTCAATGTATTACACTCTGAGCCACTATAAGCATCGTTCTTATGACGTTTTTCAACAGGAGGAAAGTGTGAATTACTTCCAAACACTTCAGATATAGTCTGTGTTAGTAAATGCAGGGCTATTGATGAAATCCAGGCAGAACACTGTATGACAACGCTTCAGACGACTGTTCTAGAGCCTACAGCTAATCAATCTGTCAGATTCTGGAGTGCATTACGGGTCTAAAGAACATTATAAATGATCTTAAATAAAACACATACATTTATAGAGATGGTGTATAAGTATATAATTTCACTCTCCTGGAAAACGGAGGCCATGTGAATGGTTTGTGAGCACTATTAAGTGCACACAGTATGCCATATCATCTGATAATTGTAAGAAATAATTCCAAAAGGCAGCTGACAGTGTAAAGCCACATAAAACAACACAAAAATACGAAGTATACGCCGAGATCAGCAGCTAATCAGCCGGAATCAGCTTAGGTGAAGTGACAGCAATCAGCGAGACCTAGCTGTCACTGAAGTGGCCACGCCCTTAATTATGCAAACTTAATATAACCTAATATAAAGGAAACGGATGAGTTATAAAAAAATTCACCCCCTCACAGTTGTCATGAAGGATAATATTAGCTATATGCACCAAAATCGTTCTTTGTACCAGGCTGTAAACACCTTTTTCTTTTTCTGCTGTAAAGTCGGCCATTTTAACAGTGAGCTCAATAGAAATCTGCTCTATTATGGAGCCAGGACTAGCGGAAGTTTCAGTTACTTCCGTATTGGCTTCACAGGGGAGAGCAGGAGGCTGCCGCTTGGTGCACACGTAACATTCTGTAGTGAATTTAGTTATTGTTTAAGGTCATTTGGTGATTTCAGTCCTCATACGGTAGATATCTTTATCATCATCTACTAGTTCAAATCCAAAACCAACCAACCAAACCAAAACCAAATAACAGGACCCCTTTAATAAATCTACATGACAAAAAAGTGCTAGTAAGAAACCACAGCATAATTTATATATATATATATATATATATATATATATATATATATTTGCTCTAAAGTGGTGCATATAAAAAGAGCAAAGAAAAAAATGATCATAAATATCTTTATAGGTTGCCACTTGCTTTTTACGGTAACTTCCCGTATTTCATGAACGTTTTGTCATACACCAATGTGTTGAAGTTCGAACATCTACACAACATAACACTGTAACTTACTGTTTACCAGGTTATGGATTATTACAGTTTTGTTTTTTTAATCGTTCAAATCACACACAGACTTTTTTTTATTTACAGTCAGTGAGCCTAAAAGAAAGACGTGTCTGAAGAGCACAAATGCTGAAGCAGAAAGCTTATTTAAACATAATAAATATATGATCATAAATATATTTAAACGCAACTGAAATGATATTTGAGTGTTTCTCGATCTTCATTAATCACGTTAGTGTCTCGGAAATCAATGAGCTATGCAAATGTCTTTTTTACCAAAGGGTATGACCCTGGTGTAGTTTTTTTTTCTCACTCCCCCTGTGCTGCTCCCGGATTTACTCCATGGGAAAAAGAACTCTATTTCTATTTTGGGTCTCCGCGTCATTCTTTTCAACTTGGCCCACAACTCCACCTACCAGTGAACGTCCTGGTGAAGCATTTTAGAGCTTTTCAGACACACGCATAATGGCTGCCAGCATTTTCATAGTTTGAAGCATTTAAATCGATGATGTCACGCACAAACAAGTGAAACGAATGCCATTCACAGCACAATTTAACAAGCGACAGGAAGAGTTTGAGAGGATGCGCATTCCCATATTAATTTGAAATGTGTACATTCATAAACAGCACACTATGGCAAGCCACGCTCTGTTTATTCTTGAAAAATAAAGCAACTAAACACATTTGATATAGCAAACACTTTGACAAAAGCTGCTATTAAGGCAGTGCGTTTTTAACCCCTGTGTGTTTTAACTGTGTTTCAAGTGTCATAAAACTATAGAAGTACGTTTTCCCTGTTCTTGTATGCTGCAAAACTAAATTCTGGCTTCCACACAATCAATTTGTGTTTGGTCAGCATGAAGGAATTAAGTTAACGTAGTTGTTTGCATGTTTAAGGGGATTGAACATAAAACAATTAAGTAAAAACAAACAACAAATGCCATTTTTGAGTGCTGCTTCCATAAAAAAAAAGTTGAATTGATTTATTTTTTGCAGTGTGTGTGTGTGTGTGTGTGGGGGGGGGGGGTTATATTTATAACACAATATAAAAAATGCAGGGTTCCACACAATTCATTCATGTTGTCCCAACACAAATCAATTAAATTAACTTAACACTTTTGACAAATTTATGTAGATATGTGGATTGGACATAAAAAATTATGTTGTCCCAATGAAATCTCAAGAATTGTGTTGTTTCAGCTTGTTTTAATTAAGTAGTTTGAACAAGTAAAATTATATATAAGAATTATATATAAGAATATAAGAATATAATAACATAAATAAAAATAATTGTATAAAAATTTTAATAAAATAAAGCAAATTGTTGAGGTTTCTTTTTGTTTTATCTGACGTTATAAAGCTAAACAATATAACATTTAACTTTAATTTAGAGTTTTTTTTCTTTTGTTTCCTACACTCTGAGAAATAAAGGTACAGGAGCTGTCTCTGGGGCAGTACCTTTTCAAAAGGTATATATTTGTACCTGAAGGGTCCATAATGGTACCTCAAAGGTACTTTTTAGGTACATTTGGGTACTAATTACATTACATTTTAGGTACATTTGGGCACCTCTGAGCTACCATTGTGGACTGTCTGGTACAAATATGTACCTTTTGAAAAGGTACTGCCCCAGAGACAGCTCCTGTACCTTTATTTCTGAGAGTGAGACTGCACAATCTAAAACTATAAAAGA
>CAIGQZ010032134.1:1578625-1589601 GCA_903798205.1 Danio tinwini
CATTAAATTAAAGAAATTTACTGTAAAATAACGGACATTAAATTACAGAAATTTACTGTAAAATAACAGACATTAAATTAAAGAAATTTACTGTAAAATATTGAACATTAAATTACAGAAATTTACTGTAAAAATAATGGACATTAAATTACAGAAATTTACTTGAATTCAAATTTCTGGTAAATTTCTGTAATTCAACTTCTGTTATTTTACAGCAAATTTCTGTAATTTAATGTCCTTTTTTTAATGTTTTTTTTTCTGGCACCCCAGCAGCCGGAAAAAAAAAAAAGAGTAAAATTTAAGATTTTTTTTACAGTGTAGTCTAACACAAAAACAGAAATCAAAAGCTTTTCACAAATGAACTGGCATCATAATATCTACAAACAAATGAAGCGTTAAATTAAAAGTAGCAAACACAAAGCAAACCGTACTCACAAATCTCTTAAATCACAAACTTCAACACATATACCCCTGCTGAAAAAAACAGCTTAAACCACCCTAAGCTGGTTGGCTGGTTTTAGCTGGTCGACCAGCCTGGTTTTAGAGGGGTTTTGGCCATTTCCAGGCTGGTCTTAGCTGGTCAGGCTGGAAAATGACCAGCTTAAACCAGCTAAAACCAGCTTGACCAGTCTGGTTTAAGCTGGACACAGCTGGTTTTGGCTGGACAAACTGGTTTTAGCAGGTCAACTCCCAGCCTGACCAGCTAAGACCAGGCTGGAAATGTTTGGAAACCAGCCTGGAAATGGCCAAAACCCCTCTAAAACCACTCTGGTCGACCAACTAAAACCAGCCAACCATCTTAAGCTGGTTTAAGCTAGTATTTTCAGCAGGGACAGCTCTGCACTAGCCAACATACAAATAGGTTAGAGCACACAAAAGCAATAGCGACCAAAACAAAAGACGTTGTGTCACTGCTTTTAAAGTTGCCATAAAATGGAAGTTATGATTATGATTTTTCTCATATCGTGAAGCACATCCCATTGAAATGGTCCTGAAATGAGAAAAAAATATATAGGCGGTGTACCATTTCATCCATTGGGAACCCATTAGATAGTTGGAAGATTGATGTTGCTAACAAAATAGAGGAAGATTGACAAATGGATGAAGGCAAAGAAGAAATGAGATATGCACTGATAGCTCTGCCCTTAATTACTGATAGCCACGCCCTAAAGAACTGATAGCTCCACCCTAAATGGCTGAAAGCCCCGCCCTAAAGGAAAGGAAAGCCTGAAGATGTTGAACCAATCAGATGTTTTTCTATAGGCCAATCAGAGAGGATGTAACAATATGTACTCTTTTTACTTTTAATGTATTTACCTGTGAACGCTATAAATCCAGTGTTTAAATGACTAAATTGTATTTTAAAGCGTTACTTTTACTTTCTACATATGCGTGTGAGGTTTGTTGTTTGAGTTTGTAGCGACTGCAGTGGACACTCTTTACTAACTCAGGGTTACCACAGAGAACTGAGCTGATCTGGACAGAAACTCTTCACGTTGTGCATCACAACAAATATATGGTAACATATATAAATTGCCTATATATTATATATGTGAAATCCAAAGATTAACTTATTAATATATATGCAAAAATAGCCATATGTGCATTTTAGAAAAGGGATGGGTAACCCAATTGTGGGTTATATACAGTTGCAATCAGAATTATTCAACCATCTGATTTATTAGCCCCCCCCCCCTGTTTATTTTTCCCCCAATTTCTGTTTAACGGAGAGCAGATTTCTTCAACACATTTCTAAACATAATAGTTTTAATAACTCATCTCTAATAACTGATTTATTTTATCTTTGCCATGATGACAGTGAATAATATTTGACTAAATATTTTTCAAGATACTTCTATACAGCTTAAAGTGACATTTAAAGGCTTAACTAGGTTAACTAGGCAGGTTAGGGTAATTAGGCAAGTTATTGTATAACGATGGTTTGTTCTGTAGACTATTGAAAAAATATATAGCTTAAAGGGGTTAATAATTTTGACCTTAAAATGGGTTTTAAAAATTAAAAACTGCTTTTATTCTAGCCAAAATAAAACAAATAAAACTTTCTCCAGAAGAAAAAATATTATCAGACATACTGTGAAAATTTCCTTGCTCTGTTAAACATCATTTGGGAAATATTTAAAAAAGAAAAAAAAAATCAAAGGGGGGTGAATAATTCTGATTGCAACTGTGTATATATATACGTGTGTGTGTTTATGCAATTTATAGGAGTAAATTTAACCCAATAGTTGGTTTTATATTTGGGTTACAACAACCCAGCATGTTTCAATTCACATTCCCTTTAAGAGCAAGTTGCAGTCACATAATGGCGCATTCGCTACACACATGGTGGACTTTGTAAGTGGAAAAACCTCGCTAGCGAAGAAACTAATTTGCTTGCTCGCGAGGTTAAATGAGAATGAGCAGATTCAACCAAAAGACCCCTGAGGAGAAGAAGGCATGATGAAGAGGTGGTGGTTTTAATATTTATGCAGACAAAAATCGTCTTTACTATATTATTATTTTACGTTTCATATTTTAAGATGTTTGTGTGCTGCTGCGCATCCTTGTGTGTGAAATAAGCAACATGTATGTGTGTTTTGGACTTGCCTATGACTAACGCAGTACTTAAATAACAACAAAAAACTAAACTTTATTTTGACTTTAGATCAGCTTTTAGTTGGTCAATAGCTATGTTTCCATCCAATAATGCGAATGAACTTTATGCGCAAAACTGGATTATCGCATAAAAGATGTACGAATAAAGCTGCGTTTCCATCCAACGAGTCAAAGCGTACAAAATCGTCACTTCCTGATTAACTGGCGCCAAATATCAACAGTAAAAACTGAATTTGCTGCAATAGGAGAAGCTGCGTCAATCTTTTCTTCATCTAATAAATGACTTGCGCATCAGAAGACAATCCTGACACGCAGTGAACGCGCGGTGGCGTTTGAAGGTGTCAGACGCGGAGCACAGACGCTCTTAATTCTGTAGGTCATTAATAATATAACACTAATATTTAAACAGTTACGGCGTTTTAGAATGACCAAAACCGCATTTCAAATGGTTTACAATCTGCTCAGCCTGCTGGTTTGTCCATTTACACACATTTTTATCATCACATGATCTCCTATAACAAAATCACATGACCTTTTTTAATGCGCACACTGGAATTTGTGCGGTAACAGTGTTTCTATCGTAGTTTATGCGCATCTTTTCTTATCAAAAAAAAAAGTTTATCCTACTCAGTTATGCGCATATATTTTTCATGCGCATTTTCTAAATTTATGCACATCATGGCGTTTCCATCAACCGGTTTTTATGCGCATATGCAAAATGCACATAAAAATAGGTGGATGGAAACGTAGCTAATGACGAGGCCTATTACAGTTGCGTCAAAATAGCAATGCATCAACTGTAATGCTGTGTTCACACTAGATGCGGTACACAAAGAGTGTTCGCTGAGTGATTCGAGTGTTAAGCGTTCTATTTTGGATTAAAATTTTCCAGTGAGTGCACATTGAATAAACATTAAACACATACAGTTGAAATCTGAATTATTCGCCCCCCTTTGATTTTTTTTTCTTTTTTAAATATTTCCCAAATTATGTTTAACAGAGCAAGGAAATTTTCACAGTATGTCTGATAATATTTTTTCTTCTGGAGAAAGTCTTATTTGTTTTATTTCGGCTAGAATAAAAGCAGTTTTTAATTTTTTAAAAGCCATTTTAAGGTCAATATTATTAGCCCCTTTAAGCTATATATTTTCATCGATAGTCTACAGAACAAACCATCGTTATACAATAACTTGCTTAATTACCCTAATTTTATTCTAATTAACCTAGTTAAGCCTTTAAATGTCACTTTAAGCTGTATAGAAGTGTCTTGAAGAATATCTAGTCTAATATTATTTACTGTCATTATGACAAAGATAAAATAAATCAGTTATTAGAGATGAGTTATTAAAACTATGCTTAGAAATGTGTTAAAATCTGCTCTCCGTTACACAGAAATTGGGGGAAAAAATAAACAGGGGGGCTAATAATCAGACTTCAACTGACAGCAAACGTTTGTTTTTCTATTCTTTCATTGTTCATTTAATAAATTATTGAGTGCGAACCTTCTTTGGCACTCGTCATGTGAAGAAATTCAGTCACAGTCCCAAACTTGCCTGGAAGAGCGAGGCGATTTATAGCTGATTGAATAATAATCATTTGCGCTAAATAAAACAATACATTTCAAATCTAAAAAATAAAGAAACGTAAAAAAAATCAGCTTGTTATACGTGCGTTGAACTATTTAATAATATCACTCTGCACAAGCTAATCTATTTGACGTCCGCCTCTACACAAAAGAGGCACGGATGATGGAGAGACTAGCGTTTCAATCAGAATTTCTCCTTCAGATTGGAGTGTCTCCCATCAGATGTGTGGAAAAGGACATTTGGCAACATGCTGGAGTCTGTCTGCATTGCGCATTACACATCTACTCACTCACCCACTCACTCTCTCACTCTCCCTCCCTCTCTCTCTCTCTCTCTGTTTGTGTCTCTGCTGTTCTGCTGCATGGGCTTGAGGAGCACTGCAAGTTTGCTGTTGTCTGACGGCAGTAGGGATGTGTGCCGTGGATGTTTTATATTCTTGCTGCACGAATGTGAGGCTGTAATATGAGGCTGCGAGGTCTATTTTAATAACACGCAGGAGTTTTTTTTTTTTTTTCTTTGCGCAGATCTTTCCTCTACTGCTCCTCAATCTGACTGCCCACGTAAGTACAAAGACATTTTCTAACATTCCCACTGGCATCGTCCACTTTCGTTCTCATTTACCACGTTATAACTGCATGACTGTGTGCTGATATGATGGCAGGGGATAAAAATCGTTCGATTAGTATGATTGTGATATGTATAAAGCACATTGATGTTTTTTACATAACAGAGATGTGCTTCATTACGTTGCATTTAATTTATATTGATTCATGCACGAGCATATATTGGGGAATTAGTGTAATCATGATCATTAAAACGAACAGTGATGTCTCTTTTCAAGATGCACCATAATGTCAGTCCATGTCATTTATATGTGTACAGATGGTACACGTTCACTAGATAGACGTTCTGTTCTGACAGCTTCTGTAGGGTTAAACTCTTTTTCAGGATGCTTCTTCGAACTATTCGGTTTTATATCACCCGACCAGATCTGATTTGATCCTTAGGATCATGTTTGGATATTATAATTCTGATCTAGAGCACGAATTGTACGAATTGTGTTACCGTATAGGATTTATTGCAAACTGATTTTCATGTCGTCCTATGGGGCATTCAATGCTAAAACACTGCTTCTTGAAAGGAGGAATACAATTCAGAATATACACAAGGATCTTTCGGGATTTTTTTTTATAGAAGGCAAAATTATTTGCAGAGAAAATAAAATTGTAGTTATTTATTAAGTGCTAGTGTTAGTGGAGATTATTTTATTTTAGAGGGGCATCTTTTAACATGGTAGTTTTAATATCTGATTGATTTAACCTTCTTCATGATGATATTTTACTAGTTATTTTGCTAGACACTTGTATTCAGCTTATTTAAATACGTATTCAAGAGTTCACACTTAGCTGATGATTGATTATAAAGCTTGTTTGGCATGCTGTCCCGGGAGAGAGCCCTGAGCTCATAAGATCCTCGAGCGTGGGGCTCCCTCCCGTTTGTGAGGCGAGAGGGGAGTTTGAGCTCAGGTAGATCTCGAGAACCCCCCTGCTGTAGTAGCTGATGAACAGATAGTGATTGCTCTTAGAAGAGAACTACTTACTAGGAGCATGTCTATGGTGCCGATTTGGATTAGTCAATTAACTTAAGTTGCATGTTTTTGGACGGTGGGAATAAACCGGGGAACCCGGGGGAAACCCACGTAAGCACGGGAAGAACGTGTAAACTCCACACAGAAACGTCAGCTGGCTTGGTAAGGACTAGAACCAGTGATGTTCCTGCTGTGAGGCAACAGTGCTAACCACTGTGCCACCGTGCCACCCATCTAGGAAAGGAAGAGGAGCAGGGGTGGAAGGGGGGATTCTTCAAAACGAAGATGGCTGTGATATGGAACTTAGGGTGTTTATAGTGACCTAGGAAACGTCTGATTGGTGAATCATAAATTAAATAATGCGATACTGGCAAGCAATCATAAGCATGTGATCCTCTCGAAATTAATTTATAAATAAACTTCACTTAGGATCAATAATAACAACCAGGGTTAGAGGTTAATTAGGGGGACAGCGGGTTTATTCAATAGACAATTTATGCAGATTTATGTTAAAATGCACATTTTACTATACTCAAACGAACAGAAATAAGACTTTCTCTTGAAAAAAAAAGCGGTCAAGCATTATTTTAAGGTCTAATTAGCTGATTATTAATAGTTAGTAAGGTAGAAGTGGGGGTGCTTTGGTATTAGGGATGTGGATTAGGGATGTAGAATAAGATCATGCAGAATAAGTCCTGATAATCAGCCAATGTCTCATTAATAGGGAGGTTATGAGCTACTAGTTATTAGAGGGAATTCATACTCAAGCTGAAGTGTTACTGATTTGCCTTCAAAATTATTTGTGGTCAATGTATTGAAGTGATCTCATTCCTCTCCTTAATTTTCCAGGCTAGGACACAAAGAGGACCGAAAAGTGCTCGGCTGGACATGGAGATGGTGGCCATTTGGAGGAGCGTGATGCTGCTGGATGTCCTGTTGGATCGCTGACTCCTCAGACTGCAGGGCACCGGATGAATCCTCAACCCTCCTGAGCGTCCACTGCCATCCAGCACTGCGAGTCTGAGCTCCAGGATGACTGTGGTGGTTGCTGGAGACAACATGGACGAGACCTCTTCCACCCTGCAGGGCCAGCCGCAGGACTCGCAGTACTCGCCCGAGTGCTGCGAGAGAGTCGTCATCAACATCTCCGGGCTGCGCTTCGAGACGCAGCTCAAGACGCTGGCCCAGTTCCCCAACACACTCCTGGGAAACCCCAAGAAAAGGATGCGCTACTTCGACCCTTTAAGGAACGAGTATTTCTTCGACAGAAATCGGCCAAGCTTCGACGCCATCCTCTACTATTATCAGTCAGGGGGGAGGTTAAGACGTCCTGTCAACGTACCCTTGGATATGTTCTCCGAGGAAATTAAGTTCTACGAGCTTGGAGAAGAAGCCATGGAGAAGTTTAGAGAGGATGAAGGCTTTATTCGTGAGGAAGAGCGCCCCCTGCCGGATAACGAGTTTCAGAGGCAGATCTGGCTGCTTTTTGAGCATCCCGAAAGTTCGGGACCCGCTAGAGGGATTGCCATAGTGTCCGTCATGGTTATTCTTATTTCAATCGTCATTTTTTGTTTGGAGACGCTGCCGGAGTTGAAGGAGGACCCACAGGGACGACTTCAGGTGATTGGGAACAGCACGTTCTACTACAAACCAAATATTCTCACCGACCCGTTCTTTGTTGTGGAGACGCTCTGCATAATCTGGTTTTCTTTCGAGTTGATCGTCCGCTTCTTCGCTTGCCCGAGCAAACCTGCCTTCTTCAAAAACATGATGAACACCATTGACGTGGTGTCCATCATCCCGTACTTCATAACGCTAGGAACGGAGATGGCGGAGGATCCCGAAGGCGGCAAGGAGGCGAAGGGCGGAGGCGAGCAGGCGACATCTTTGGCCATTCTCAGGGTTATCCGCTTGGTCAGGGTGTTTCGGATATTTAAGCTTTCCAGACACTCCAAGGGCCTTCAGATCTTGGGGCAGACTTTGAAAGCCAGCATGCGGGAGCTGGGACTTCTCATCTTTTTTCTGTTCATCGGAGTCATCTTGTTTTCCAGCGCCGTGTATTTCGCTGAAGCCGAAGAGAAGGATTCGTTTTTCACAAGCATCCCCGACGCCTTCTGGTGGGCGGTGGTTTCCATGACTACCGTAGGGTACGGAGACATGTACCCTGTGACTATCGGGGGGAAGATAGTAGGCTCTCTATGTGCCATAGCTGGAGTGCTAACCATTGCGCTTCCGGTGCCTGTGATTGTGTCCAACTTCAACTATTTCTACCACAGAGAGACGGAGGGAGACGAGCAGGCGCAGCTCCTCACGGTGAGCAATCCCAACATCGCGTCCGACACCAACTCCAGTCGCCGCAGCTCGTCCGTCGTCAGCAAGTCCGAGTACATGGAGATCGACGAGGACCTCAATAACAGCATCGACAATTTCCGAGAGGCCAACCTGCGAACTGGGAACTGCACAGTTGCGAATCAGAACTGTGTAAATAAGGGGAAGCGTCTAACAGATGTATAGATTTCCAATGAGGACGTAAGACAGTCCGACTGTACATAGTGTAGTCTTGTCTTATATCAGAGTGCTTTAGGGACAGTTCACCCAAAATGGAAAAATACCTCATCACTTATTGTCCCTCATGTATCTTTTTAAAGCCATTATGAGTTTCTTTCTTTTCCCAGTACTGGGTTGCGGCAGGAAGGGCATCCGCTGGGTTAAACATATGCCAGAGTAGTTGGTGTTTCATTCCGCCATGGTAACCTCAATGAATGAATGAGTTTCTTTCTGTTGAACAAAATAGATTTTTTAAATAGGGTTAAGGTTTTGGCTTTGGTTAGGCCAAGCCATTTTTGCATTTTAGTGCAATTTGCTCATCTTCTAATGAGGGGTAGGGTTAGGGGTGGAGTTTTTTTTAAAGATTACATTTTCATACAAATTAAATTGTACAAATTCGCCACTTTTCGTAAAATACGTAAAATATTTTTTTTCATTTTATGATGAGGAATGCTGGTTGATGGTACCCATCGACCTCCATATTAAAACTAAAAATACTATGTAGATTTAGCAATTCTGTGATCATTATTATTATTATTATTATTATTTTTTAATCATTTGATTGCGATTATTTTCACAAGCTTTAACAAAACATTTTGTACAATCAAGGTTGTAATTTTCCCCCCGTTTTTTTTAACCTTGCCGCCGAAATAAATTAACAAACAATTAAAATTAAAATACAAGTACAACAGGAATAGATAAAAAATATATCAAAATAGAAAATAATAATAAATAAATAAAATATTAAAAATAATTAAAAATAAATGAATAAATAAACTTTACAGTATTGTATACTTCGATCATCAAATTTAACGCTACATTAAGCAAATGTCACAAAATTTTAGCGGAGTATCATACTTTTCCCAGTACTGGCTTGTGGCTGGAAGGGCATCCGCTGCATAAAACAAATGCCAGAGTAGCTGGTGGTTCATTCCGCTGTGGTGACCCCTGAATGAATGAATAAGTTTCTTTCTGTTGAACGCAATACAATATTTTTTTAATTCGGATTAAGGTTAGTGCTTGGGATAGGCCAAGCCATTTTTACATTTTAGTGCGATTTGCTCATCTTCTAATGAGGGGTAGGGTTAGGGGTGGATTTTTTATTTTCATACAAATTAAATTGTACCAATTTGCCACTTTTCAAACAATACATGAAATAATTACGTTTTCTGATGACATCAGGCTTTAGAAACAAGATGAAAACACTGCCATAACTACAAAATGCCTCAAAAAAGAAGGAATATGATTGTTTTGAGGAATGCTGGTTGATGATACCCATCGACCTTCACATTAAAACTAAAAATACTATGCTGATTTAGCGATTCTGCGATCATTAAATGTAACGCTAAATTAAGCAAATGTCACAAAATTTGAGCAAAAGTTGTAATTTAAAAAATATTTTGTAATTCAAAAAAATTTAGAAAAACGTTTTGGGCATGTTTTCGTGCCATGTGACATTATCGCATACAAAGCTTGTTTGAACTGGGCCATCTGAGTTTGGGCAAGTCTCTAAACTTGTATTGCATATACACATCTGTCGTCATAAGCGTAGCTTTCTTTCTCTCGATATTCAATTCAAAGGAGCTTTATTGGCATGACTTGTCAAGTGTTGCCAAAGCATTGCAGTTTACATAAACAATAAAATCGTAACTTGATTATATAATACATATACAAAAACAAAAACACACAATTATAATTTTCTATGTACTCTGTAAAAAAAAAAATCCGTAATTTTATGGTTTATTTCCAGCAGCTGGGGTGTCGGAAAAAAACTGTAAAATAATGGCCTTTAAATTACAGAAATTTACTGTAAAATAATGATCATTAAATTACAGAAATTTACTGTAAAATAACGATCATTAAATTACAAAAAATTACTGTAAAATAACGATCATTAAATTACAGAAACATACTGTAAAATAATGGACATTAAATTACAAAAAATTACTGTAAAATAACAGTCATTAAATTACAGAAATTTACTGTAAAATAACGGACATTTAATTACAGAAATTTACTGTAAAATAACGATCATTAAATTACAGAAATTTACTGTAAAATAACGATAATTAAATTACAAAAAATTACTGTAAAATAACGAACATTAAATTACAGAAATTTACTGTAAAATGACGATCATTAAATTACAAAAATTTACTGTAAAATAACGGACATTAAATTACAGAAATTTACGGTAAAATAACGGACATTAAATTACAGAAATTTACTGTAAAATAACAGTCATTAAATTACAGAAATTTACTGTAAAATAACGGACATTAAATTACAAAAATTTACTGTAAAATTACAGTCATTAAATTACAGAAATTTACTGTAAAATAACGGTCATTAAATTACAGAAATTTACTGTAAAATACTGGACATTAAATTACAGAAATTTACTGTAAAATAACGGACATTAAATTACAAAAATTTACTGTAAAATAACAGACATTAAATTACAGAAATTTACTGTAAAATAACGGACATTAAATTACAGAAATTTACTGTAAAATAACGGACATTAAATTACAAAAATTTACTGTAAAATAACGGACATTAAATTACAGAAATTTACTGTAAAATAACGGTCATTAAATTACAGAAATTTACTGTAAAATAACGGACATTAAATTACA
>CAIGQZ010032134.1:1644779-1654826 GCA_903798205.1 Danio tinwini
TATGTTATGTTATGTTATGTTATGTTATGTTATGTTATGTTATGTTATGTTATGTTATGTTATGTTATGTGTAGGCCCACACGAAATCTGCGCGCGCATTTATTTCTGTTTTCTGTTTAATTCTATTTATTTACTTGAGTAAATGTGTGTAAAAACGTCCGCAGATTCAGTCTGGCCCTGGTTATATGTTATGTAAATCCAGCAGCCACCGGACGTCACACAGACGTAAAATTGACGTTGGACTATAACATCAGACCAACTTTGAAATCTGATTGTATATGAAAATCGGGTTGACGTCAGAACCCGACGTCAAGATGGATTATTATGACATTGTGACGTTAAGCTGAATTTTAGTTACCATATCTTATGGTCAAAATGACGATTTGAGACGTTGACTAGATGTTGAAATTAGGATAGTTAATGACACAACCTAAGTTTCACTTAAAGGTGCTGTGCGTAAGCTTTTGACTCTTCTGAAGCATAAAAACACCATCATATGTTTGCAGGTATTTAAGAAACATGCTACGTGAACATTCTTGTTTATCTGAAAAACAATGCTGCAGTCAGATATTCTGCTTTGAAAATGTGTTTTCTGTGCCAGAACGCTGTCTATGTTTTGGTAAATTTAACCTGCACAATGGCAGTTTAGCCAATTATAATTCAGTGTCCCGGGTTGCCTTGCTGGAAAACAGCGTATTTCATTTATTCATTCAGACATTCAGAAAGGCTCTGAAAGCATGAGTCCGTGACCAAAATGCGACCTCCGGTGGACAGTAGCAGCCTCTGAAATGAGACAGATTCAGTTGCACATGAGGTTATTAATTAGCAAATGATATAAATATTACAAACGTAAACATTAAGTGAGCAGGTTACATTGTAACCGCGTGTCCTAACAACACGCTTCATGCTGAGATACGCAGTGATGAGCAATTTGGCCGTTTGCACCAGACGAAACACGACAGAAATGTAAATACAGCCATTCAGAAGCACAGAATAGTGCACTCACTGCACTCCAGCGAAAGAGTAAGGTTTATAATCTAATTAATACATATTAAACCCCTTTAACATTATTAAATGTACATGCTGAAACACTGATATGTGTTGCCTTGCACGGAGTCACAGTTCTGAAGTTCAATTTCAGACAGTTTATTTTATTTTCCAGATCTGAGGTAAGCTATCTGCTGCCGCTTTCAGTAATATGGCAATAAATGTCATGTAACATGCCATTCTAGCACATGAGGTGATCACTGTGAGTTTTCTGTTGTTCAGTTGTGAGAAACACAAGCCGTTTTCTAATATATCAATTCGAGGTGTTGGTTAGAACCAAAACTCCTTTTAATATGGAGAATATTCCCCCCAATCGCTAGCCGTTGCTTTAATTTAGAACACGACTGAAGTCAGACTCGCTCCTCAATCTGGCAACCCGCGCTTGCGTTTGTTTTGATCCAGCAATGTGATACCTAGTTCAACCACTGGGTGTCAAACTTACATACTGACCCTTTAAGATCAGCGTCTGCTGACATTAGACTTTCATAGTGACGTTAAAATTGACGTATCATGACGTTAAAATTATGTTGGATTTTAGTTATTTAATAGTACAGCCTAAAACTAAATATCAAATAGCAAACTGAGGTTAAATTTTGGTCACCTGACGTCCTGTCCAAAAAAGAACTAAAGACCAATGTCATATGACGTTGTGTGCCTGCTGGGAATGATGACAGGATTTTCAGTTTTGGGTGAACTGTCCCTTTAAGAACCAGGTTTTTGTTGTGTTGAATGCATGGGTGTTTAAATTAATATTAAATCGGATGTTGCTAGGACTTTTATTTCAGTATGTTGGTGTACTTACAACTGAAATGGAGGATTGAGTGGGGGGGGGGGCAGGGGTTTCTTTTTGCTAGCAAAATAAACATTGTACATTTTTATTTCACACCGACTTTGATTTGCTGTGTTCTGTTGGTATATCCCCTCACGTCAGATCAAATCTGCTGTCAGGATGCTTTACCTTCATAGCAGTGCACTCAAACACTCTCTCTCTCACGCACACGCGCACACACAGATGCCACAGGCTCTCTCTGTTTCTCTGAGTGCATGATGGTCAGTGTTAGTCATCGGCTCTTCTGTTCCCTGCAGGTACTTCAGCAAGACTTTTATTCATTTCAGCTTCTGCCTTGACTCAGTGCACTAAAAGGGGGCTTCGCATAATAGTGCTCCAAAGTGTGCACGCCGCAAGGAGATTCATTTCTCTTGATCTTTGGTGATTAAAGGCTTCATTGTTCTATTAAATGCACTGTAACTTTCAGAAGTCAATCTGCAAAAATGGCTAAATGCATGCTCGGCTCACAGATTTAAACACAGTGCTCGAAATGTCACCATTTGTGGGTTTCTAGAGTCACTTGCTGTATTTTTTCAGCTTAATCCCTGATTTATCAGAGATCACCACAGTGGAATGAACCACCAATTACTCTGAAATATGTTTTACGTGGCGGATACCCTTTTAGCAGCAACCCAGTACAGGGAAACATCCATACATGGTCTTCATTGTCGCATTTGCGCTTCAAAATGCGCCACAGATTCTCTATTGGAGACAGGTCGGGACTGCAGGCAGGCCAGTCAAGTAGCTGTATCCTCTTCCTCCGCAGCCAAAACTTTGCATGGTTTTGCATAGTCTTGTTGAAATATGCATGGCCGTCCCTGGAAAATAAGGCAGCGTATTGTGCTCCAAAACCTCTCTGTGCTTCTCAGCATTAATGGTGCATCACAGAAGTGCAAGTTACCTTTGCTAAGGGCACTGACACAAGCCCATACCATGACAAACACTGGTTTTTGGACTTGCTGGTAACAATCTGGATGATCATTTTCTTCGTTGGTCCAGAGCACACTGCGTTCATTTCTCCCAAAAAATATTTCAGTACACATTTTCATTGTATGATGGTCCATCCCAGATGTCTCTGAGCCCAGATAAGTCAACGGCACTTCTGGACACTGTTAACATAGGGCTTCCTTTTGGCACAGCACAGTTTTCACTGGCATTTGTGGATGTAACTACATATTGTGGTACTAGACAAAGGTTTGCCAAAGTAGTCCTGAGCCCATGGGGTGATGTCACCTCTAGATGAATGAGGATTCTTGATGCAAAGTAAATATAGAAATCACTTTCTTTTTAATTAGCATTTTCCATAACGTCCCAACTTTTTACTGATTTGGGGTTGTGTAATATCACACTAGCAATTAATTTTTTTAGGGGTTTTCACCTTTATTAATAGGACAGTTGAGATTGACAGACAGGAAAGTGTGGGGAGCAGTGATAGGGGAAGGATCAGCAAAGGACGTCAAGTCGGGAATCGAACTCTGGTCACAGCATGTGTCGACACACTAACCACTAGGCTATTGGCGCAGACACCCTAGCAATTTAAATGTGACTTTTCTTTATACATATGATGTTAGATTTAGCCACTGTGAAGATGGTAGAGATTATATCACTGGCCCCCCAAAGGGGATCAGTGTTGTGTGTTCATTGCTACAAAGTCGCTACAGTAGTTACAGTAATTAAATCACTTTAAAATCAACTTAAAACAGTAATTGAAACACAGCTTTTTTGAGTTGACTCAACTTTTAACCCAAGTACTGCACTTGACTTGATTTAAGTTGAGTCAACTCAGCTTAAAAAAAGTGGTTGTGTGTGTGTATATTTGCATATACACTCACTGGCCACTTTATTAGGTACACCTTACTAGTACCTTTTGTGACTTTTGCCTTCAGAACTGCCCTAATCCTGCAAGGCGTCGATTCAACAAGGCACTGGAAATATTCCTCAGGGATTTAGCTCCATATTGACATGATAGCGTCACCCAGTTGCTGCTGATTTGTCGGCTGCACATCCATGATGCCAATCTCCCGTTCCACCACATCTCAAAGGTGCTCTATTGGATTGAGATCTGGTGACTGTGGAGGCCATTTGAGTACTCATTGTCATGTTCGAGAAACCAGTCTGAGATGATTCAGGGTTTATGACATGGTGCGTTATCCTGCTGAAAGTAGCCATCAGAAGATGGGTACACTGGGGTCATAAAGGTATAGACATGGTCAACAACAATACTCTGTGGCTTTGACACGATGCTCAAAGTTTGTATATATGTAAGTATGTGATTTTTGAAGTTTCATTGATTCATCATCTTTTCTCAAAGTTGTCCTAAAATTAAAATGACACCCATTTTTGACTTGTTTTAGACCAGGGGTGCCCAATCTCGGTCCTGGAGGGCCGGTGTCCTGCATAGTTTAGCTCCAACTTCCTTCAACACACCTGCCTGGAAATTTCTAGTATACCCAGAAAGGGCTTGATTAGCTAGTTCGGGTGTGTTTAATTGGGGTTGAAACTAAAATATGCAGGATGCCGGCCCTCCAGGACCGAGTTTGGGCACCCCTGTGTTATATATTAAATATATATATATATGTCAGGGCTCAACGCTAAGGATTCTTTCTACTGGCCCGATTGGACTGGTGGTTCAGATTTTTACTTGCCCTGCCAATAATTTCACTGGCCCCTTCAAAAAAAAAAAAAGTTAATAGCTATTTCTTAGCCACACATTTTTGTAAATCTAAAATTTAAATGTGTAAAAAATATTAAGAAATGTATGTAATGAGCAAAATTTAAAGTGTTATGCAAACAAAAGTAGCAATATGGAAAATATGCAGGTATTTTATTGCAAAACAAAAGGTGGCTGACCCGCCAAACTGATGGATAATTGTAGAAAACATCACTTTGTTATTTAGTTGTGGAATACCCTCATAAATTTTTGCTTCCAAGACGTTAGAAACAAACGTTTTCTTTAAGGATCATCATCATTTGATGTTGCCGCCATGTTGCCGTCTCTTCGCTGTACTGGTTGTTACGAAAAAAAAATGTACGTGCTCACAACATCCAATCAGATAAGAGGAACCGAAAAGCAATATGGTGTTTACGACATCACAGACAGGATAGCATTTGAAGGCTTAAAAACACGAACGGTTTCCCGATTCTAAGACGAAGATTCTATTAAACTTTAGTGACAATGCAGCAATGGCCAGTAACGATCCTGTCTATTGTCCCGAGCGTCTCACACGCTGGCCCCGGGCCATCGGGCAGTCCTTATTGTTGAGCCCTGCATATATATTCACAATGTGGATGTGATCAGATCAGATTGTTCCAGTTGTTATTTTACAATCTAATGCCAGATAAAAGGGTCTCCAGGGAAGGACAGGAGTCTCAGTGATCTTGCTCTGGATATCACACCAGCCTGCCGATCTGAACAACTGAATTCTTCCACTGCAATTAGAGGTGCTCACCAGGGTGCTCAACATGATGAACGCTGGTTGTTAGTGGTTACACCTGTTGTTATGGTAACCATTTCCCTCGTTCTTCACAACAAAGTCTCCCAAGAGCTCTGTGTCAGCACCAAGACTCTGCATACGGTATGAACAGCAGACACACACACATAAAAGCAGACATTTACTCAGTATATTACACACATCTTTGAAGCAAATAGCAGAGAAGTGCAGATGTATTAGAAAGCCTATCCTGTCAAATAAATAAAACAATATAAAATACTGATACCACATCCTAATTGACGTTCATTACGCACTCATAAAACTACTTAAAACTCCCTAAAATGAGCTGATTCAACACAACTCCTGAGGCTTTGTTTGCGACAACTTAATTGATTTTTATTCAAGCTACTTAATTTTATAAAAACATTTAATCTCACTAACCCGGATACTTTTTTTGTGGTTCCCAAATGTCATTTGCTGTAGGCTTTGCTAAGCTAACTTAAAGCCAATGTTTCCCTTTGCGTTGAACTTTGAGAGTCCATTTTTTCAAATTTTTTTATGTTACAGCCTTATTCCACTATGGATTATATTCATATATATTCTCAACATTCTACACACAATCCCCCATAATGACAATGTGAAAAAAAAGTTTTTAAAATTGTTGCAAATTTATTAAAAATCAATCTCATGTACATCAGTATTCACAGGCTTTGCTCAATACTTCGTTGATGCACCTTTGGCAGCGATTACAGCCTCAAGTCTTTTTGAATATGATGCCAAAATCTTGCCACACCTGTCTTTGGGAATTTTTGCCCGTTCCTCTTTGCAGTACCTCTCAAGCTCTATCAGGTTGGATGGGAAGCAACGGTGTACGGCCATTTTTAGATCTCTCCATAGATGTTCAATAGGATTTAGGTCTGGGCTCTGGCTGGGCCACTCAAAGACATTCACCAAGTTATTGTGAAGTCACTCCATTGATATTTTGGCGGTGTGCTTTTGGGTCATTGTCCTGTTGGAAGATGAACCGTCGCCCCAGTCTGAGTTCAAGAGCACTCTGAAGCAGGTTTTCATTCAGGATGTCTCTGTACCTTGCTGCATTCATCTTTCCCTCTATCCTGACTAGTCTTCCAGTTCCCGCTGCTGAAAAACATCCCCACAGCATGATGCTGTCACCACCACGCTTCACTGTAGGGATGGTATTAGCCTGGTAATGAGCGCTGACTGGTTTACTCCAAATGTAACGCTTGGCGTTCACTCCAAAGAGTTCAATTTGAGTCTCATCAGACCAGAGAGCTTAGTTTCTTATGGTCTGAGAGTCCCTCAGATGCCTTTAGGCAAATTCCAGGCAGGGAGTGTCTTCCGTCTGGCCACTCTACCATACAGACCTGATTGGTGGAATGCTGCACTGTAAGGTTCTTCTCTCTCCACAGAAGAACGCTGGAGCTCAGACAGAGTGACCATCGGGTTATTGATCACCTCCCTGACTCAGGCCCTTCTCCCCCGATCACTCAGTTTAGATGGCCGGCCAGCTCTAGGAAGAGTCCTGGTGGTTCCAAACATCTTCCACTTACTGATGATGGAGGCCACTGTGCTCATTGGAACTTTCAGAGCCGCAGAAATGTTTCTGTAACCTTCCCCAGCCTTGTGCCTTGAGACAATCCTCTGAGGTCTACAGACAATTCCTTTGTCTTCATGCTTGGTTTGTGCTTTGACATGCACTGTCGACCCTGGGACCTTATATAGACAGGTGTATGCCTTTTCAAATCATGTCCAATCAACTGAATTGACCACAGGTGAACTCCAATGAAGCTGCTGAAGCATCTCAAGAATGATCAAAGGAAACAGAATGGACCTGAGCTCAGTTTAGAGCGCCTTGAATACTTTCCAGATGCACTGTACATTCAGAGGTGTGAATCAACTAAAGTTTAAAATATGATATCGTAGTGGACCACCCCTTTAAATTGCAGCATGAAATCTAAAGCCCTATCCACACAAACACAGGTATTTTCAAAACAGCACTTTTTTTCTTTGTGGTTTCGCTGTTTGTCCACACAAAAATACAGTGTCGGGTGACTGAAACTGCAACTTTTTTGAAAACTCCGGCCAGGGTTAAGATTTTCCAAAACTCTGGGTACAGTGTGGTCATGTGGACATTACAAGAGGAGGTTTAGCCTCATGACTTCAGCTTTCATGCTGTTTTCTCCTCTCTGATTGGCCAACACGGCTGAATTCACACTAAACACGGAAGATGTGAATGAGGCAAATTCTGCACATTGGCGGCAAGTGAATTGCGTATTCCACATTGTTCAACCGCGGGATGCGAATGACTTGATTTGTGCGAAAGGAGCGACACGAATCGCGCTATACACATGAATGGCGCACTGTGAATTGAGCTTTTTGCGCGTTTGATGCACTTAAACGATGAACTTGATGAACTTCAGCAGACATTCACTCCGCGTTAACCAATCAGGAGCTTGCTCTTGTGGAGGCGTTATTATGACGTAGCACCTGTTGTTGGTGTCCCGGGGGAAAATCCTCCTGCCTACACCAGCAACAGTTCATCAAACTGGGCTCGGCTCAGTCAGAAGCACCGCTGAATGCTTCCATCATCCAGGTTAAGTTTCTGGAGGAGTTTATGAGCTCACAGAGCTGGGTGCACCTCTGAAAGGATCTAGTGGACTCAGACACTGCTCCAAAGGAATCGACGCTGTTTTTCAGCCTTCATAAAGCACATAAACACAGTTATTTTATTAATAAAATCCACGTTAGCCATTCAGCAACAAAGCTACAGTCACCGGGCAGAAAGAAGCCCTGCCCATGACGCGAATCTGCGTCTGTTTTGAAGTGAATTTGACGCGCAAATGAAGGGAGTAAACTCAAATGTTTATGCGTCTATTTACGCGCGATTTAAACGCGTTCCGCGTCTGGTGTGAACACAGCATTACAATTTTGAGTTTAAAACAATTTAATAGCTACAAATCTACAACAACGTAACAAAATTATTTATTTGAAAACTGGAAAAGAATATTTGAACCTATCGGATTACAATACACTGATGCCCTGTTTTTCTAGGCTTTATTGGTGATAATTGTCACGAATGTTGGACTAGCCAGACAGTAATGTCATTTGTGGAATCTATAAAAAAAACATTTTTTTGCCATAATAAAAAATATATTTGTAGAGCAACCCATGTTCTGTTGTCATTGATATTTAACTATAATTAGATTAGATTAGACTAGATTCAACTTTATTGTCATTACACATGTACAAGTACAAGGAAACGAAATGCAGTAACTGGAGAGACGCCGAGCCTCGCGATGTTTACGGGCCGCCATCTTGTCACTATCATAATAGGTAGAAATGTCCGAGATATGAACAAAAGCAAGTGCTGCATCAACAATTGATTTAAAAAATTTTAATAGTTATAAAAATCTTTATAATCATTCAAATAAATTAAAAAAATTCATAAAAATAATTCGTTTAAAACTTGTAAACGATGTTTATGATATAGTTATGGAAACTTCTCTGTTTATCCATCTGAGTTTACAGTCTTTTTTTTTTACCCTGTCGTTTTAACGAATATCACAATGGCGAACGCATCAAGTATAAAAGCCTCGTCTGTTTCGGGAGGTCCACGACACGTCGCCAGTACAAATCAGCCTTAAGAAGATATAAACCTGACATAAACATCCAAAGCTTGCAGTTTGTTACTTTTGCATAAATGGATCAACGATTATTTTTTTGACGCCACCTTATACTTCAGATAATCGTCAAATCTTTTGACCAATAAATGCTATTTAGTATCTGACATGCCCCGCCCTCTTCAAGACGCTTCTTATTTGCTCTTTATTTGATGCACTTGCGCTCAACCACTCTCACTGGCAGAGCTGAGAGGAAAACCAAACACGGTGAAGTCAGTTATTGGAGTTCATAATTGAAAAATGTTGAAATATTTCTTGGCACTGTAATATTGATCTACTTCAGACATGCGTTAACCCCCTGGTGGCGTATGGGTTATTTGGAATCTTCAAAATAAAAGTCCCTATCCGACACCATTATACAACATCATTGTCTTAACTAAAAAATAGTGTTATTAAAATGCTTCTACTTATTGTTTTTCTGTTTCTAATGGGTTCGTTATTGTCGTTATTACATCACGTTCATAATATCGCGTCACATGAACCTGCGCTTCTTTTATAGCCATTCATTCCTGAGGGCAGCGTCAAAAAGACTGAGTTTAAGGAATGAGGCAGGGAGAGATGATGGAGATCTGATCCTGCTGAAGTATTAGCAGTGATTGAGACGGCTCAAGACCTGCTGCGCTGCTTTTGTTGTGTCATCTGATCTCCTTTCGCTCGGTGTATTCTGCTATAAAATAGGACTCCAATGACTTTAATCACTCACAATTATAATAATCATCTATTACAATTATAAATTAGTGAAAATTTGGGCGGTTTTTGCAATGGCATGTCCAAAGTTTTGAATTCGATTGTGTAGGTAAAAGATTACCTAGACGAGTAGTGAAAGTTTGGGCGGTTTTTGCAACAGCACGCCCACCACCAAGTTTGTCCAATTTCACTCACAAACAGTGTTGCCAGATTGGGCAGTTTTGAATTTCATTGTCAGGGTAAAAAATTATGTAGACGAGTAGTGAAAATTTGGGCAGTTTTTGCAACGGCACGCCCACCACGCACCCCCCAAGTTTGTCCAATTTTACTCACAAACAGTGTTGCCAGATTG
>CAIGQZ010032134.1:1654836-1667928 GCA_903798205.1 Danio tinwini
TGTCCAATTTTACTCACAAACAGTGTTGCCAGATTGGGCAGTTTTGAATTTGATTGTGTAGGTAAAAAATGACGTAGGCGAGTAGTGAGAATTTGGGAAGTTTTTGCAACTGCACGCCCACCACGCCCCCCAAGTTTGTACAATTTCACTCATGAACAGTGTTGCCAGATTGGGCAATTTTGAATTTGATTGTGCGGGTAAAAAATTACATAGGCGAGTAGTGAAAATTTGGGCGGTTTTTGCAAGCACACGCCCACCACGCCCTCCCCAATTTTGTCCAATTTCACTCACGAACAGTGTTGCCAGATTGGGCAGTTTTAAATTCAATTGTGCGGGTAAAAATGACGTAGGCGAGTAGTGAAAATTTGGGCGGTTTTTGCAACGGCAAAATACAAAAAAGTGGGACCAAATAAATTAAAGCAATATAACAAAACCCCAAATCTAACTGAAATTACCCTCTAATCTATCTAATACAAAATAAACAAACAAAACATCTTCAGCGTTTCCACACTATAACTAAATCTACTCTTCTAACTAAAAATGACGTAGAAAACTTTAAGCGGTTGGCGCTCACTTCTAAACTACTCTGTTTAGACAGTAGAGCTATCTCTGTGATGCAAGGTGTACGTCACGTGACATCTAAACTCCTAGAATCCAAAGAAACACACACAAAAGGCAAACAAGCAAGAGCAAACAAGACAGAGCAAGCAGAACGAGCTTCCCTGCTCGCGTCCCTTTAAACTTCGAGCTCCCATCCTGATTGGAAGCGAAGATGATGATGTCACAGGGTGTAATGGTGATTGACGTCTTCATGGACAAATGGGATACTGGAGTGGGCGAACCTGAGAAATGACACACAGAGAGAGAGAGAGAGAGAGAGAGAGAGAGAGAGAGAGAGAGAGAGAGAGAGAGAGAGCTAGCAAGCGCGAGAGAGAGAACCAAAGAGAGAGCGCACACACACAAGCAAAACATACAGGCATATACATATGACTGTAACACTATGATTCTGTATTTTGTGCATTTTTGAGTGTGCCTCACACAGGTGAGTGGGCTTGACAAACCACCTGTAGAAACACTCTTCTCTCCATATGCACCGCACACTTTACTTAAACTCCATTTTAGAAGAACTCAATAAGGAAATAAATGTTTATCTGTGGATGTAGGCTACCACACCAATCATGTTGGACTACCCCTTATGCACAAAATCTTGATTAGATTAAATTAAATTACATTAAATTGAAGGTTAAATCAAGTATTTCCTAAATTATTATTATTTTTTCCCTAGAACTATTTTTTTGGATAAAAGCATCTGCTAATTTAATTTAATAAAATTTTCTAAAGAATTTTTTGTAACTTTTTTTTGTAGAATTTTTGTTTGGTTTGGATAAAATCGTCTGCTAATTTAATTTAATTTAATTTAATTTAATTTAATTTAATTTAATTTAATTTAATTTAATTTAATTTAATTTAATTTAAGAAAAATCCATGACTTACACAAGGTTTTATCAAATATTTCCTACAATAGTTGTTATTATTATTATTATTATTATTATTATTATTATTATTATTTGTTAGCTTTGGATAAAAGCGTACGCCAAACATAACATTTTTATTATCATCTCACGTTTATTCATTCATTAATTTTCCTTCAGCTTAGTCTCTATTTCAAAGGTCCCACAGCGGAATGAACCACCAACTATTCCAGCATATATTTTAGGCAGCAGATGCCTTACCAGCCGCAAACCAGTATTGGGAAACACACTCATACACTACGGCCAGTTTAGCTTACACAATACCCCTATAGCGCATGTGTTTGGACTGTGGGGGAAACCGGAGCACGTGAAGGAAACCCACGCCAACATGGAGAGAACATGCAAACTCCACACAGAAATGACAACTGACCCAGTCTAGGCTCGAACTAGTGACCTTCTTGCTGTGAGGTGACAGTGCTAACCACCGTGCCGCCATCTCCTATTTAGTTCTTGTGAAAAAGCATAAAGTGAGTGGAGGTTTAAAGAAGCCGTGTTTCTCGTCTGAGCAGAAGCAGAGAGTGCAGCAGATGCCGAGGGCTGGAGTCTGAATGCGAGGCTTTTGTGCAAGGCTGTAATCTGCACACGTGACACAGCTCTTCTCCTCTTTGCATTAACCGTCATGAGAGCATGCCCTAAGCAGTAATGCCAGTCTTCAGTCAGACGCAAATCCAAAAAGACACAAGCTCTGGACGGGACGGAGAGATGACCGAAGACGCTTATTTATGCACGTAATATTTTATACCTTCCTGCTATTGATGGCAGCGATAGTTGGATGCGTTTTTATCCAGTTTAATCTTGTGAGAATCTGCACATTCTTGACTCATATAAAGGTTTCATCCTCAGGCGTGTGCTAATCAAAAAAAAAACGTACAACAGCAGCTAATGCGGTAGCAGAAATTGGCCTTTAGCCACTTCACAATTTCATGCACTAGATATGAAGTTTCCTTATAACAAGCATCTCTGCCAACCTCAAAGACTAGAAGCACACGGCTGGTATACACTCACACTGTTTGTTCAAACTACTTTTTAAAATAAAACACAACACAATTCTTAAGTTTTTTTGGAGACAACTTAATTGTTTTATGTTCAATCCACTTAAATTTGTTAGGTTAACTTAATGGATTTGTGTTGGGACAACTTGAAGGAATTGTGTAGACACGCTGCACTTTTTGCAGCGTATCTATCGGTTAAGTCCTTTAAACAACATGGGCTCGTTCTGAAAACGTAGTCCTATATACGTTTCTGGAGACCGCGAATTATGTAGTTAGAGCTACGTATGGCTGCATTTTGTTTTTTAAATGAACGCTACGGGGCGGTATGATGACGCCGTTTCTTTTCGCGCTTACCAGCTGACGATTACCTCGGTGTGAACGACTTTTTTCGCTGCAACCAGTTTGCGTCAGCGGGCTTGAGACGCAGAGATGAGTTGACCACGATGATGGGGTTTGAGTCTGGTGAAGAACAGTTCCAGAAAGCAGGAAAGACAAAAACAGAAGCCAAAAAATAAAATAAACAAGTAAATAACAAGGTGAGAATGTGGTTAAATCTGAAAACGTGGTAAAAATCAAACAAGGGATCTTCTTTTTCTGGATTGCTCTTGAATATTGTTGATTGGGTTTAGGGAAGCAGGTGGGTGGCCGGGTCAATCGTTAAAATTGGTTGGGTTTAGCGAAGGAGGAGGGTGGGTCAGTCGATTGGTCGGTCAGTCATTCAGTCAGTCAGCAGTGGCCTCTGGTGGATTTATGCGAGAACAGCAGGTGCGAACGGCACTCGCGAGAGAAATTTGAGATATGAAAAACCGTACACATCGGCCTCTGGAGGATTCGCGAAAACAAAAACTGCAAAAAATACGTACATCCTAGGACGTATTTCGCGGCCTCCAGAAACGTAAATAGAGGTACGTTTTCAGAATGAGGGGTGGCATTTAAATGTAAAAGATCCAAGAAAAGAGGTGGTAATATCAATCTTACCCTTAAAAAGTGAATATAAAAGTGAAAAGTAAAATAACAATGAGTTTAATCAGTGTTGGGTTAGTTACTTGGAAAACATAGTTCATTATTAGGTCATTTAAAAAGACTTTTAATTACTTAAAATTACTTAATTAGTGAAGTCAATAGGCTACAGTGCTTTAAACCCCTATAAATCTCAAAGCAGATGATAAAATGAAACTTTTATTTCTTTAAATTTGCAAAAACAAATACATTGTACTTCATACCTGCCATACGATAATATTGTACCATGCTTATATCCTTAAATATACCCTTTAAAAGTCAAATCCATTGATGCGCAGCTCTGCAAGTCCCAAACCAAGCAAGCCACTGGCGACAGTGACGAGAAACAAACTTCACCAATTGACGGAAGTGAAGGAAAAAATCTCGAGAGAAACCAGGCTCAGTTGGGCACGACTATTTCTCCTCTGGCCAAGCTTCTTGTGCAGCGCTGCAGTCTAGGCGTCGGAGGCTAGAAAACGCTGGACGTTCATCATGGAGAAGCTGTAGGTGTGAGTAGGTCACCGGCGGAGGTTTAGGCTCAGATCAATCAGATCAATGCAGAGACTCGTCTGGTCTTTCAGGAATCAGTCTCATGATTTCCACTCCTTCACACTCTCAGAAATAAAGGTACTCGAGATGTCACTGGGGTGGTACCTTTTCAAAAGGTACACATTTGTACCTAAAAGGTCCAAATTAATACCTCAAGAGTACATATTAGTACCTAAAAAGTACAAAAGTGTTCCTCTTTAAATTTGTAGGTACTAATATATACTTCTGAGGTACCAATATGGACCCTTTAAGTACAAATGTGTACCTTTTGAAAAGGTACCACCCCAGTGACAGCTTGCATACCTTTATTTCTGAGAGTGTATGATCGCCACAGCATCTGCTTAAGATATGGCGTGGTCCAGGGTTATGGATTAGAAAGTGAATAAAAACATGTTCTAGAAAAATACAGTAAAATAACAATGAGTTTGATCAGTGTTGAGTTAGTTACTTTGAAAAAGCTCTTCATTATTAGGTGCTAATTACATTACTAAAGCACTACTTGTCAGTATCTTGTCTGAAATGTAACGCTACACTGTAAGAGACGCAGGGTTATTTAAACCCAAAGTGGGTAAAACATGGACTAACCCAAACATTGGGTTACATTTGGTCCTTAATTTAAAGGGTTACAAGATGTAAGATAAGCCTTTAGTGTCTCCAGAATGTGTCTGTAATGTTTCCGCTTAAAATACCCATCAGATTATTTATTATAGCTTTTAGAATCTGCCCACTTTGGCGTCTGAGTTTAGTGTAGCTGTTTTTGTAGTGTGTGGCTTTAAATGCAAATGAGCTGCTTCTCCCCGCCCACCATTCCCACAAGTGTGTCTGCTTCTCATCATGTGTTACGTCAGATAAACAGCAGTCTGTGATGGAGACAGATTGGAAGAAGCTGAAATACAGCTCAGTCAGAAATACCAAGTAAGTTTATTTCATGTATTTGTGGTGGAGTTTATTCAAGCCTTTCTGAAATGATGAGTCACACACAAATGCATTTGCAGTAGCCTACCCACACACATATGTGTGTTTTTTTGACACCATGTGGCCGTGGTGATTAGATAGTGACTTTATTACAAATATGCTCTGTTTTAAAAACGTTTTAAACTTATTAAAATCACAGAGAGTTGGAACATATATTTTAATCCCAGTTCATTTGCAAAGAAATGTTCTGTGGACATGTGTATACATGTTATTATAGAAACATGGCGCCTGTCAATCAATTAAGTGGGCGGGGAAACCGCACTCCTGCATCACGTTGCTGTATTTGTAGAAATACAGAGGAAAGTAACTGCAGTTACCCTAGTTTATCTGAATAATGCCAATTTAGTCAGAACTACTTGTTCTTCCGCCTGCCAAGTCATGTGCATAATATGGCACTCTACAACTGCAGAGCACGCTAGCTAGCCACTCAGTGCGCTGGCACATGTTGTTCAGTCACGCTGTCATTGGATATGGGTGACCTCGAGCAAAGTTGTGTGGAGCTACTTCACTTTCATAAACTCAAACCATGCGGTTTGTGACACTTGTAACAAAAAAGTGAGGTACTGTGGTAATACCACAAACCTAATCAAACATCTACATATAAATCACAAGACTACGTCATGACTAGGCGGTCAGAAGAGGAGCAAAGGAGAAGCACAGGTGCTGCTAGGGCGAGACAGACATCACTTTTAGAGTTCTTAGGTGCAGCAGGCAGGCAGTATCCAGGTACAGAGGGAGAAAATGTGGCGATGGGGCTGTATTTTGGGGGCTTGGGTTTTTGTGACTGATAAAACAACAGCAGTTCCCTGAATTCTTAAAACAAATTTGTTTTAAAACTTTGTTTATGTAATGAGTAATGAAATACATAAATGACCAAAATGTCTGCGATAGTTCCGCTTGGAGTAAAATGTGTCCCTGAGCTAATTCAAAAAAAATAATTAAAGTGTGAATGTTTATTGTTTTATGTTAAGATATACATGCTCAGATGCTGTCAATAAATATGTAAGTTGGCTCTTTTTTTGTATGATTATTCTTCATCAATAAACACTACTTGTTACTTTACAGCCATAAACAGTAATTTTTGGGCAAAGTATCGGATTGGTATCGCCGATACTCGTCTTCATTTTACTTGGTATCGGATCGGATAGGAAACCAGTGGTATCGCACTTCACTAACTTTAACAACAAGCGTGTCAACTTTCTGTTTTCTTCTTCTGTGTTACAAGCGGGTGTCAGAAACGTAAAGTTGTGTAGCGCCATCTAACGTCAAGGAGAAATTTAGCAAAATCGTTAATCGATTGGGTTTGAATGCGGAAAAAACGTCTCGAAAAACGCCGACGATAACCGCAAACGAAAAGCGCCCCGGCGTGCACGAGCCTTTACACTCAGAATCGGGTTGAAATAATCTAGCATGGTACAATACTTAAATCTCAAAGCAGACGATGGACGATTTATTTCTTTAAATCTGAGTCAAACCATTAAAAATGTCAGCGTTTTAATAACAAACTTTATTTTTAGTTAAAAAGACAACGCAGTTTCCTTATTAAAATGAAGATACTTCATATAACCCAGGATATTCTGGATAAAGCCACAGTGAGCGCCTCCTTTGTCATGAAATAACAGTAAACAAAGCAGTTTTTAGTTGCAATAATGCGGTAAATAATAGGTTGTCCCACTTCCGAGCTCTTCTGATTGGTCCACTGCTGTGGAACTGACAGTGATGAGCTGATCTTTTTAACTTGACATCCGTCTTTCGGATGACACGTTAAGTCGAGGTCTTGACTCTCTGTGGTCGTTAATAATCCCATGGCAATTCTGGTAAAGAGTAGGGGTGTAACCCCGGAGTCCTGGCCAAATTCCCTAATCGGTCCTTACCCATCATGTCCTCACAATCATCCCAATCCACTGAATTGGCTCTATTACGGTCTCTACACTACCCTATAACTGGTGTGTGGTAAACGAACTGGCGCCGTTGTCCTGTGTCTGCCATCCAAGTGAATGCTGCACACTGGTGGTGGTGTGGAGAGACCCCCCTCATGATTGTAAAGCACTTTGGGTGTATGGCCATACACAATAAATGCGCTATATAAATACACACATTACACATTACATTGACATGGCGTCTTAAAAACACGACTTCAAAAGACAAGCGTAAAGGTCAAACGTGTCCTTCAAGTGTGTGTTTACATTGAAAAGCAATAGACAAGCAGCGTTTTGGACAGGAAAAACAGATTCTGTGTGAACAGCCGCTTTTAAAGCATGTATATTTTCCTTCTAGTTGTCTTCAGGGGCAGACTTGCAGGGTTTTATTTGTGAGCAGGCAGATTGTTCAGCATGCGGAGAGAGCAGTATCTGAAGCACTTCTGTAAGATATCACAGCTTTACTGTTTTAAAGAAATCTCAGCATAACAAGGACGCGCCTCGCTCTGCGGGACTGAGAGATTGTCTATTATGTTCTTTTCACGCTTATAAAGGGACATCTTGCTAAGAAGAAATAAAAAAAAAGCATCGTACTTAATATTTTATATTAAACATTAACGTAAATAAAGGGTATAATGTGTAATTAATATGAAAATGTTTATGGTTAAGGTTATTTACACTCAATTGCTTCATTGGACACTTTTTAAATATATATATTTTCTTCATACTGAGGTGCAATGAGGTTTCCACTAGGAATAGGATCAAGAATTAAACACTTACTGCAAATGAAAAAAATACTACAGTTGCATTTCATCATGGACATTTCTTTGTGCAGTTTAATTAAAATAAATAATAATTATACAAATTAGAAATCTAGAATTTTTTTTTATTATATCCGCATATACACTCACCGGCCACTTTATTAGGTGGGAATTTCTAATCGGCCAATCACATGGCAGCAACTCAATGCATTTAGGCATGTAGACATGGTCAAGACGATCTGCTGCAGTTCAAACAGAGCATCAGAATGGAAAAGAAAGGGGATTTAGGTGACTTTAAATGACCCATCTCTAGGGTTTACAGACAATAGTCAGAAAGAGAGGAAATATCCATGTTGATGGAATGCCTTGTTGATGGTCAGAGGAGAATGGCCAGACTGGTTCCAGCTGATAAAAAGGCAAAAGTAACTCAAATAACCACTCGTTGCAACCGAGGTCTGAACGCACAACACGTCCAACCTTGAGGTGGATGGGCTACAGCAGCAGAAGACCACACCGGGTGCCACTCCTGTCAGCTGAGAAGAGGAAACTGAGGCTACAATTCACACAGGCTCACCAAAACTGGACCAAAGAAGATTGGAGAAATGTTACCTAGTCTGAGTCTCCATTTCTGCTGCCACATTCGGATGGTCGGGTCAGAATTTGCCGTCAACAACATGAAAGCATGGATCCATCCTGTCTTGTATCAATAGTTCAGGCTGGTGGTGTAATGGTGTGGGGGATATTTTCTTGGCACACTTTGTGCCCCATTAGTACCAATTGAGCATCGTGTCAACGCCACAGCCTACCTGAGTATTGTTGCTGACCATGTCCATCCCTTTATGACCACAGTGTACCCATCTTCTGATGGCTACTTCCAGCAGGATAACGCACCATGTCATAAAGCACCAATCATCTCAGACTGGTTTCTTTGACATGACAATGAGTTCTCAAAATGGCCTCCACGGTCACCAATCCACTCCACTCAATCCAATAGAGCATCTTTGGGATGTGGTGGAACGGGAGATTGGCATCATGGATGTGCAGCCGACAAATCTGCAGCAGCTGCGTGATGCTATCATGGCAATATGGAGCGAAATCTCTGAGGAATATTTCCAGTGCCTTGTTGAATGGATTAAGGCAAAAGGGGGCCCAACCCGGTATTAGTAAGGTGTACCTAATAAAGCGGCCGGTGGGTGTATATGTATAATCTGTTTTGTTTTCTTGTGTTATTATTATTGTGATGCATTGTGGGAACCCCTTGTAAAAGAGATGGTACATCTCAAGGGTTAATCCTAAAATAAAGCATTTTACAATAGAGTGTAAATAAAATAGTGGAGAGTGGGGACGAAAGTAACGTGGTATGAATATTTATTTAATATATTTCATCTTTTTTTATTCCAATAGCATGCTAAAATACTGATATTTTCACATTTTTCTTTTCCTTTCATGACTTTTCTCCTTTAGTTAATGGTCTATTTTGTTAACAATCCGAGTCACCAAGTTGACAGAGCATCTCTTAAGAGGAAAATCAGTCTGATGTGCTATCATGTTATCATAGTTTTATCCCAGTGGGAGGAATTATTCCAGAATTTTCCAATACACTTGTAAAAGTTCAAAGCTTATAGACGGCTGAGGGTATACTGGGGTTCAGTTTTGTGTTCATGCAAGCAAATCACGTGTGTGTGTTCAACATTACACCATTCTCGAACAAGACAGACCTGTGAGATATCTCAAGTCAAACTGCTGATTATTTGAAGCCTCGTTGTTTCACATTGATGCACATGCAGGAATCATGCGTGGATTCCTTTGTGCTGGGCTATTTTGAACATGTTCTGTCTCTCAAAATAACGTCGGAAAATGGCACAGACCTATAGTGATGATGCAACTTAGACCGAGGCTAAATGTTAACTCATGTGTGAATGTATGCTAATTTAGCACAGATGCCAGGAAATAAATCACACGAAAAGACGGGCAGAAGCTGGATCAGAATGCTTGGCAAGTGACGACAGCGTTTTATTTATTAATTTTTTTAAAGCATTCAATTTTCTATGAAAAAAAGGGTTATGTTATATATTAAATAAATAAATGAAGCAGTGTAAGAATCTACCGTGTAAACACACTCACTAAAGGGTTATATCTTACATAAATGAATACATAAATGAATAAATAAAGCAGTGTAAGAATCATATACCACATAAACACACACACACACACACACAAACTTGCCATTTTTCATAGCCATATATATAAATTTTACATTAACTTTTATACATTAACTTTGTAGTTAATCTTACAAATTAAGAACTAATTGTTTTTAATAAATTAATAAATAAATATATGATGATGAACGAAGGGAAGGATAGTCTCTCTCTCGCTATGAGCGAAACAGTTCGGATCATTGATTCATTTGTCTGAGACTCGACTGTAGACTACTGTAGTATTTTACTACACTTACACTTTACAGCTAGTTTATCAATCATCATGCCCTTATATCTTTTCGCTATAATGAAAGTCCTTCCAGCCGAGTTACACTGGCACGCTTTGCGAAACGACTCATTCAAAAGAATCTGTTCAAAAGAACCGAGTCTCTTGTGAATCGCTCGAGTACTTACGCTCGGAACACACACGCATTTACCAGAGTGAAGAAGAGATGATGCTTGGATTATAACACAGCTCTTTATGCAGAACAGTCTCACGGAAAAGAAAACGAGCGTGGATGTACGTGAAGCTTTCGCTTTTGCAATCTGCATGTATTTTACTAATGAATGTTTAATGGCTTGGAAATGGAGATAGCTTTGGTGAGTTTTGAAAAGCGCGGAGATGGAGGCAGTGATGGGGAAAGCTACCAGAACCAAAACTCACTGGATCATCCGCGACTGGTCCACAACAAAGAAGTGTACCCGAGAAGTCCACAGCAGAGCGCGTGGAAAATGAACGACATGAACAGCACGATCATGGGCTCCACCGAGAACACGGTGGATTATTACAGTCCCCATTTGTTCGATGAGGACATCCTGGACATGGATTTGGACCACGAGAACAACGAGCGAGTTCTGATCAACATCGCCGGACTGAGGTTCGAGACCCAGCTGGGCACTTTGAACCAGTTTCCCGACACCTTACTGGGAGATCCAGACAAGAGAATAAAGTATTTCGACCCCCTCAGGAACGAGTATTTCTTTGACCGCAACAGACCGAGTTTTGACGGGATTCTCTATTTCTATCAGTCTGGCGGCAAAATCCGGCGACCTGTTAACGTGTCCATCGACGTGTTCGCCGACGAAATCCGCTTCTACCAGCTGGGAGAGGAGGCGATGGACCGTTTCCGCGAGGATGAGGGTTTTATCAAGGAGGAGGAGAAACCGTTGCCTCAGAACGAGTTTCAGAAACAGGTATGGCTCATTTTTGAGTACCCCGAAAGCTCTAGTCCCGCGCGAGGCATCGCTATCGTCTCCGTCATCGTCATCACCATCTCCATCATCACTTTCTGTTTGGAAACTTTACCTGAGTTTCGCGACGAGCGGGAACTTCCGGTGACCAGCCGCGCGGTTAACGGCACTCAGGAGCGTCCGTCGCTCACCTTCACCGACCCGTTCTTCATCATCGAAACCACCTGTGTGATTTGGTTCACCTTCGAGCTCTTCGTGCGCTTCTTCGCCTGTCCCAGTAAGTCCGAGTTCTCCAAAACCATCATGAACATCATCGACATCATGTCCATTATGCCTTACTTCATCACTGTGGGCACCGAGCTGGCGGAGCAGCAGGGCCAGGAGCACAATAATGGCCAGCAGGCCATGTCGCTGGCCATACTGCGGGTCATTCGTTTAGTCCGGGTGTTTCGTATTTTTAAGCTCTCCAGACACTCAAAAGGGCTTCAGATCTTGGGTCAGACTCTGAAAGCCAGCATGCGGGAGCTGGGCCTCCTGATCTTCTTTCTTTTCATCGGTGTCATTCTGTTCTCCAGCGCCGTCTACTTCGCTGAGGCGGACGAGCCCGAGTCGCACTTCTCCAGCATCCCTGATGCCTTCTGGTGGGCAGTGGTTACCATGACAACCGTTGGCTATGGAGACATGAGGCCGGTGACTGTGGGGGGGAAGATAGTGGGCTCTCTCTGTGCCATCGCCGGGGTTTTGACCATTGCATTACCGGTGCCAGTCATTGTGTCTAACTTCAATTATTTCTACCACAGAGAAACTGATCAAGATCAGGCGTCTCTCAGAGATGAACCCAATAACGGCGGCGCCTCAAACCAGTGTGATGATCTTCATGGCTTGCGGAAATCGTCTAAAGACGTAGAACATAATGAAGACTCAAACATGCCTGTCGACAAGAGCAACACGAAAGCTAATAGCAGAATGGATATTAAGCGCTCCCTTTATGCGTTTTGTTTGGACACTAGAGAAACGGACCTCTAGTGTGTCCACCTCCACCCCTTTGCACTAGCAGTGCCCAGCACTGTTTCCTGTTTCAGCTATTTCTATCTCAGGGAGACTGAATATGAGGAGGCATCTCTCAGCGGTGGCCCTTCAAGCCCATGTGAACTTCATGTGGAGATGTAATCTTCCGCAAGGAAGCAAGCACATTCGAGAAGATGACTGGATGTTAAATGCTCCAGAGAAACACTACTCCATCCATCCTCTTCTATGCTAATCAATGCACAAGGATCTTCATCCTGCTGAAGTCCTGGACCATTTTTTAAATGCATAATAGTCCATCGATCTCCTGGGCGTCAGCAGCTTTCCTGCAGTACGTTTATGATTTACTGTTCAAAACGAAACACAAAGTAATGAAATAAATACATGTGAGAGATATTAAGAGGATAGTTCACCCAAAGCTGAAGTTCTGTTTGAATGAATATTCAACCTGTTGGAGGAGTTTCTTTCTTCTGTTGATTGCAAAGGAAGATAGTATTTGTTTTTCCTACTATGGAAATCAACAGTTTTTAGCTTTCTTCAAAATATCCTCAGTGTTCAACTAAAGAAAGAAACCTGTAAATGGGTAAATATTGAGTACAATTTCATTTTTTTGTGTGAACTAACCCTTGAATAACTGCTAGGATGTTTTGAAATAAGATCACAGGCCTTAACACTTTCACCACCCTTTTTTTATTTACTGTTGTTCGTAGTTGACTCCAACCTGAGTGAAAAGCCAAAATAGTTTTTTTTTCTTTTAAGAACACACTATTTAAAACACATGTACATATATATATTTTTTGTAAAGTTAATCATTTGGTGTTTAGGGTAAATGCTTCTTTCATTGTTAGTCTACAACACTGTCTGTGAAGTTTGTGGCTATCAGTATACACTTCATATTATCAATATATATATATATATATATATATATATATATATATATATATATATAT
>CAIGQZ010032134.1:1687130-1707971 GCA_903798205.1 Danio tinwini
GCGCATGTTTTTTTTTAAATGTTTTTAATGTTTACATAAATGAATTGCCAGAAGAATTAAATGACTTTAGGACTGGTTGCATGCTTGGTAATACCAAAGTAAATCACTGTATGCATGCTGATAATCTGGGCTGCGTTTCTCAAACATCGACGTAACTCGCAGCTGAACTATTATAGTACGATGCATCGTTTGGGAGAAGAACGATGTAGTGATGAGTGTTTCCCCAAAACCCCTAGTTTCTCTGTCGCAGATCCATCGTTTGAACCATGTTAGTTATAACATAAAACGCCCAGAATGATGCTATAAACGGGGTAGATTAGGCTACTTCTTTAAAGAAAAACCCCCCATCATTTTTTTGTGCAAATGATATTGTTTTACACGCACACACATTTTTAAAAATCCAATATTCTGGTAAAAACATGCACTCGTTTTACATATTAATTGAATTATATTTATATGACACATATAGGACCTACATACAGTATGTTTCCTTTACAAAAGTCATTGAGAATATTCCATATGAAACCACTAAGCTAACACGTATTCTAATCTCATATACAGTATAAGTGAAGTTTATTTATAAACTAATTTCGAGAGGATCACATGCTTATGATTGCTTGCAGCCAGCCCCGCATTATTCAATTTGTGATTCACCAATCAGACGATTCCTAAGCAACTATAAATACCCTAGGTTCCAAATCTCAGCTATCTTCGTTTTGAAGAATCCCCCCTTCCACCCCTACTCTTCCTCCTTTCCTAGATGGTGGCACGGTGGCCCAGTGGTTAGCACTGTTGCCTCACAGCAAGAACGTCACTGGTTCTAAACTTACCAAGCCAGCCAACGTTTCTGTGTGGAGTTTACATGTTCTCCCCGTGTTCACGTGGGTTTCCTCCGGGTTCCCCGGTTTCCTCCCACTGTCCGAAAACATGCAACTTAAGTTAATTGACTAATTTAAATTGGCAGCATAGACATGCTCCTAGTAAGAAGTTATATCTTATAAGCAATCACTCTCTGTTCATTAGCTACTACAGCAGGGGAGTTCTCGAGATCTACCTGAGCTCAAACTCCCCTCTCGCCTTGCAAATGGGAGGGAGCCCCGGGCTCGAGGATCTTATGAGCTCAGGGCTCTCTCCCGGGACAGCATGCCAAACAAGCTTTAGAATCAATCATCAGCTAAGTGTGAACTCTTGAAATCATATAATTCGTAGGCTATTTTTTAAGAAATGAAAAGAAAATCCTATCTAATAATAATAATAATAATAAATATTTTCCCAGAGATGGGTTGCGGCTGGAAGGGCATCCGCTGCGTAAAAAATCAAGCTGGATAAGTTCGCGGTTCATTCCGCTGTGGCGACCCCGGATTAATAAAAGGACTAAGCCGACAAAAAAATGAATGAATGAAAGAATAATAATAATAAATATTATTATTAAGTAGCATATTGTTTATTTATTTTTTATTTTATTTTTTTTATTAGAAAAAAAACAAGTTCACGCATTCTACCCGCTACAGAAATGTTCTAACCAACAGGCCCATGTCTTATACAGATACATTTGTTAATTAATAACCTAATATAAATTTAAACCATTAACCTATGGTATATATTTTTGTGTTTACAAGCTTTGGAGACGTAGCAGAAATTCAACTTCTAAAGAATAGGTCACCTATAGCCTTCGCCATGAGCCACGGCTGGGATATGTGATGTCTCCCTCACATTTAGGGCGCTTTCACAACTAGACTTTTGTAACGCCTAGCGCGTTTGCCCAGTTAGCGCGGTTCGTTTGGCATATGTGAACAGGGCAATCGCGCTCGGATCCGCACCAAAGCAATCGCTCCAAGACCGCCTGAATGAGGTAGTCTCGGCTCGATTGAAACGAACTCTCGAGCGGATCGATTGTAGTGAGAAAGCAATACGATCCGAGCCCGGCTATATCACAGTGTTTTATGAATATGTAATAGGCATACGGCTATATGAAGAGAGAATTATGAGTAGGGTGGGAGGTCATTCCAGACATCCCAAGTCTCCCGGAAGTTCCGGGAGTCTCCTGCAAATGCACAGAGACTCCCGTATGCCCGCAAACCAGTGATAATCTCCCGGAAATCATGCGTCTCCCTCCCGATCCTCAAATGCGACGCGCACCCTTCTCATCACACCTCCCAACCACATCCCTCATCGCTCTTCTTCAGACATGTCGCGCGCACCCTGTCAAACACCACCAAACCACCCCCTCGACAGCTTAGCGGGACTCTTCAAAATAAATTGTGAAACTCTGACCAATGTGAGGAGCGTTTACTCACACGTGACTTGTTTTAGCTATTTTGGTCCGTTTAGAAAACTTTGTCGTGTGAAAGCGAACCGCACCAAGAACAAAGAGCAACAATGGAATGATTTTAATCCCTGTTTCGGAACAAATGAATCGATTCACATGTGTGAAAGCACCCTTACGCCCCATTCACACGGGGCGTCAGCTTCAACGCTTCCCATTCACTTTGAATGGGTGACGTCAGGCGTTGCCAAACTGCATTGTGGATCCGTCGGCGCCACGTCAGTGGCGTTGCTCGCTGCAAAAGTTGAGACTTGCTCAACTTTTCAAGCGGCGACGGAAGCGTCAGCCAATAAGATCGCTGTATGCAAATGCACCAGCCCAGACAGTTGCCTATTGCTGACTAATTTCATTGGCTGACGCTGCTATGATGATCGCGTCAGCCTCAGCTTCAGACACGCCCTCTGTCAAGCGTTGACGCTGAAGCCCCATGTGAATGGGGCGTAAGAAACAGTGGATTAATAATTATACGAATGTAAACTTTTTGATCTTATTCAGCTGTCCCATCACTTTAAAATGACAGCTGCATAGGGGGAAAACTGAGAATAGGACACAGCCAGGAACTATGCTTCTAACTACCGCTCTGGAGGTGTAGTTGCAAGCGTACAGGTTTGCCAATGTTCGTTGGAACGACAGATTTGGGAAATGCCAAATCAACAAACTATGTTTGTAGCGACAGAACTTGTGACCTTAGTTGGCTAATAGTGGTTTTCCGAAATGCACCCCTGGTCATTTATTTCCCTCCGAGTAGCAATTGTTTTTAACAGTTGCTTAATATTTGTATACAAAAAAAGTCCAAGGCACTTGGAAAAGTTAAAATACCTTTATTGACTATTATTTTTAAAAACTGCACTCATGTGCACATTGGACCCATTTTTTTGTATACTTTTAAGAATCCCTTATCCAAAGAGCAGCAACACATGAATACATTAATTACCCCTGAATCACCTTTAGTTTTGTTATTTGTTCAGATTATGGCATTGATATGATGTGCAATACAATACAGAAAAAGCATTGGCATGATATAAAGAACCAAAGTATGCAGACATTTGTATTTACCGGAGCAAGTTTTGATGTACTGTATGTAAAACTAAAATACTTTTATGAGCTAACATATGACTAGTAGCATATGCTACAACTGTCAACTATGAAATAAGGGATGATGATTATGATGCAAATACACTCACCGGCCACTTTATTAGGTACACCTGTCCAACTGCTCGTTAAGGCAAATATCCTATCAGCCAATCACATGGCAGCAACTCAAATCATTTAGGCATGTTGACATGATCAAGACGACCTGTTGCAGTTAAAACCGAGCAACAGAATAAGGGAAGAAAGGTGATTTAAGTGACTTTGAACGTAGCATGGTTGTTGGTGCCAGACGGGCTGCTCTGAGTATTTCAGAAACTGCTCATCTACTGGGATTTTCACGCAGAAACATCTCTAGGGTTTACAGAGAATGGTCCAAAAATATCCAGTGAGCTGCAGCAGTTCTGTGGGCACAAATGCCTTGTTGATGCCAGAGATTAGAGGAGAATGGCCAGACTGGTTCCAGCTAATAAAAAGGCAAATAAGCATTCGTTACAACTGAGGTCTGCAGAAGAGCATCTTTGAACGCACAACACGTCCAACCTTGAGGCGGATGGGCTACAGCAGCAGAAGACCACACCGGGTGCCACTCCTGTCAGCTAAAAACAGGAAACTGAGGCTACAATTCACACAGGCTCACCAAAACTGGACAATAGAAGATTAGAGAAACCTTTCCTGGTCTGATGAGTCATTTCTGCTGCCACATTCGGATGGTCGGGTCAGAATTTGCCATCAACAACATGAAAGCATGGATCCATCCTGCTTTGTATCAATGGTTCAGGCTGGTGTTGGTGGTGGTGTAATGGTGTGGGGGATATTTTCTTGGCACACTTTGGGGCCATTAGTACCAATTGAGCATCGTGTCAACGCCACAGCCTACCTGAGTATTGTTACTGACCATGTCCATCCCTTTATAACCACAGTGTACCCATCTTCTGATGGCTACTACCAGCAGAATAACGTGCCATGTCATAAAGGTTTTGGTTTTTTGAACATGACATTGAGTACTCAAATGGCCTCCACAGTCACCTTTAATAGGTAGAACTGTCCGAGATATGAACAAAAGCAAGTGATGCTTCAAAGTTTGATTTAAAAAATCTTGAACGGTTATAAAAATCTTTATAATCAATAAAAATTTTTTATAAAAATAATACAAAATTATTCGTTTTAAAATCTTGAATGATATTAACGATATAACCTAGTTCTGGAAACGTACTACATCTCTGTTTATCCCTTTGACTTTACGGTCAGTTTCTTTTGACCGGCCCCTGTCATTTTAAAGAATATCACAACTGCGAATGCATCAAGTATAAAAGCCTCGTCTCTTTCGTGAGGTGCGCGCGCAGTCAGTGGAGGTGCGCGATGTGGCGCCAGCGAAAGTATAAATCAGCTTTAAGATGTTTTTTTTTGTAGTTCAGTGGTCCATCTATCCTGTCTTTAGTACAGTTTAATTTAAATACATTTATTTTACCACAAATTTTGTGATTTTGCATTTTCTCTTTCGTGTTTTTGATTATTGTGATATAGGTCTTAAATACTTAATGGTCTTGAAAAGTCTTAAATTTGACATTATGATATCTGCAGAAACCCTGGATATTAATATGTTGTGTGTGTGTGTGTGTGTGTGTGTGTGTAGTTTGCTTATCCTGACGTGACTGTGCTATCTCGTCTTTGTAATATAAAAAAGGCTTGAAGCGACGGAACCATTTCAGGGCTCTTATATAAGTCTCACATCCTCTCGTCTAATTGAAAGGGCATTTACTCTCGGTCAGAATGGGGGAAAAGACATCCAAAAAGGAAAGTAACGTGGAAGGAAACAGATTTAACGGTTGGAGAGTGGATTAAAGTACGTCACTTTGAAAAAAGTATTATCTGTCTTAGTATCATATCTCCCTTTTGGCCTACATTTTGTTTAAAGACACAATTGGGATGACTGAATTATGGCTCCGGTACGTTGTGTTTATGTGTGATTTGGGTGTGGATGTTTGGGACAGCACGAAGTGACAGATCTGTGTCACTTGATCGGATTATTTCTTTAAAGGCTTTAGGTCAGATGGATGTTTCTTAGCCTATTCTTAGATGCTTGCTGGTTAAGAAAGATGATTTCACTGCTTGAACTAGTGTGTGTGTGTGTGTGTGTGTGTGTCTACTTTGTATTCCTAATGTTGTGGGGACCAAATGTCCTCACAAGTATAGCAATGCCAGTACATTTGTTTTGGTTCCCATGAGGAAAAACGGTCTTATAAATCTTAAAGTGTTATGAAAATTTGTTTCCGGTTAGTTTTGGGTTTAGGGATAGGGCTGGGGGGGTGGCACGGTGGCGCCTCGCAGCAAGAAGGTCACTGGTTTGAGTCCCGGTTGGGTCCGTTGTCATTTCTGAGTTTGCATGTTCTCCCAATGTTGGTGTGGGTTTCCTCAGGGTGCTCCGGTTTCCCCCGCAGTCCAAACACATGCGCTATTGGAGTAACAAAATTGGCCGTAGTAAGTGTGTTTGTGAATTTGAGTGTGTATGGGTGTTTTCCAGTACTGGATTGCTGCTGTAAGGGCATCCGCTGCGTAAAACATATGCTGCAATAGTTGGCGGTTCATTGCGCTGTGGCGACCTCTGATAAATATGGGACTAAGTCAAAGAAAAATGAATGATAGGGCTGGGGAAAATCCTTATGTCTATGGGAAATCCCCATTAAGATAGCTGTTCAAGTGTGTGTGTGTTCAAGAGTTTATATAAGCAGGATTTAATGGGGTTTTTTGACACTGTCAACTATTGCAGTGCATTAGATGGACCAATGGCAGGCTGCATGTTTTACTGTATGTCTCTCCACTGTTGTGCTTCCTCTGTATCACATCAATGAATGTGTAGAATGCCTAGTTAGTGGACGATGCACCCGCCGGAAGATAAAGTAAACCAAAAACAATAGGTTGCTGTGGAGTGGAAATAGTCTCACTGTAATAATCTTGATTTTTTTTCATATTTTCCCCGACAACAGCAACAACACAATGGGATTACGGTTCAATGCCGATGATTATTTTGAATTTTAATCCCTTTTTTTTTCTTTTATCGCACAGGCCCACAGACCTGCATCTTTTGAAGCAGATTAACAGTGTTAGCAAAGGCCGGGACAATGACCTCTGTAGATGGCAGGATATATATTCATTTAGCAGTGCTTTTATCAGAAGTAAGTTACAGCACATTTATTTTTTTTACATTTATCAGAGTTTTACCTTTAGCCTTTGCATCACATCTTCATCTTTAAGTGTTCCCTTCATAGGTAAAAATGCTTGTGCTTGTGGATTTATTTTATTTATTTTTCTAGGGCTATATTTTTCATTCTAGGGTTGCTGAAGATTTTCCTGATTTCAAGAGTTCACACTTAGCTGATGATTGATAATAAAGCTTGTTTGGCATGCTGTCCCGGGAGAGAGCCCTGAGCTTGTAAGATCCTCGAGCCCTGGGCTCCCTCCCGTTTGCAGGGCGAGAGGGGAGTTTGAGCTCAGGTAGATCTCGATAAACTCCCCCGGCTTATCCTAGCTGAATGGTGGAAATGGATGACTGAGGAGAGGAGTGCTTGCTTAGAGCTTGACTATGGTATCAATTTTGTGTGTTCAATTTACTTAGGGTGCGTGTTATTTGGACTGTGGGAGGAAACCGGGGACCCCGGGGAAAACCCACGCGAGCATGGGGAGAACAAGCAAAACTCCACACAGAAATGTCGTCTGATTTAGTAGGGACTTAAACCAGTGGCATTCTTGCTGTGAGGCAACAGTGCTAATCACTGGGCCACCGTGTCGCCCATCTAAAAGGAGGGAAAGTAGAGGTGGGTGGGGGGGGTTCTTCAAGACGAAGATATTGAGATAAGAAAAGGTCTGGTTATTTATAGTAAGTTAGGAGTCGTCTGATTGGATAATCAATCATAGGCTAATGCAGGAACAGCTGAGAACAATCATAAGCACGTGATCCTCTCGAAATTATTTATACATAAACTTCACTTATTATTGTATTAAGCAATTACTTGACTAATTGAACCTTAAAATAGTTTTTCTAATGCTAGTATCAGTATGTTAGTCTTAAGCGTATTTAGACTACACTCGGAACGCAAATAAATTGTGCTATTCGCGCGTAAATAGACCCGTGAACATTTGAGTTTACTCGCTTAATTTGCGTGTCAAATCCGCTTCATTCACGCGTCAAATTCACTTTAGAACAGACGTGGATTTGTGTCATGGGCAGGGCTTCTATCTGCCTGGTGATTGTAGCTTTATTGCTAAATGGCTAACATGGATTTTGAGAAAATAACGGTTTATGTGCTTTATGAAGGCTCAAGCGTTGATACGTTTGAAGCAGTGTCTGAGTCCACTAGATCCTTTAAGAGGTGCACCCAGCTCTGTGAGCTCATAAACTCCTCCAGAAACTGAACCTGGATGATGGAAGCATTCAGCGGTGCTTCTGACTGAGCCGAGCCCAGTTTGATGAACTGTTGTTGGTGTCGGCTGGAGGATTTCCCACAACACCAACAACAGGTGCTGCGTCACAATCATGCCCCCACAAGAGCAACCTCCTGATTGGTTACCGCGGCGTGAATGTCCGCCGAAGTTTAGATTTTTGAACTCGAGCGATTTGCTTGTTAAGCATGTCAAACGCAAAAAACGCTCAATTCGCGCCGCGCAATTCGCATCATTCGCACCGCGCCATTCGCACGTATCACGCTGTAGGATGTCTAATCGCACCTTTGCATTGACTTAACATGTAAATCACTCGTGCTTGACGCTTCTTCCGGGTCTGGTGTGAACGCAGCATAAAGCTAGTGTTCACACTGCGAGGCTTAGTGCTCAAATCAGATTTTTTTTGTCAGATCTGATTTTTTGTATTTCTGTTCACACTGATGTTTTAAATGTGGCCAATATTAGATTTCCAGTGTGAACATGTGCAAAAGTACAGTTACGGACAGCACAAGTGTCTAATTATGCACAGAATGTGTATACTGTGTGAAGTAAGCACGTTGTCAGATCATGCTTATATAATTTTTGCCCTTTTCACAGGCAACCGTGGTGTATTTCATGAACTGTCAAGGGTTGTTCTGCTACTACTAACGTGTACTTTAGCATTCGAAACCTAAAATAAGTCACTTGTGATAGAAAACATTTTGTGATTCATCATTTGTGATTTATGGCAACTACGGTGCGCATCTTTCTGATGTTGTGAACTCATCAAGGGTTAAATAGCAGCCGCAGACTGAACTGTGAAGGCGGAGCTGGTTTATTTCTGTTTGCAGGAGTTTTTTCATTTTACTTTGTTATAAACAACAGGCACGTGCAGAAGGTCTCTGATACTGTGTTCATAGATGCGTGAACATTTTAAGTTTACTCGCTTAATTTGCGCATCAAATATGCTTCATTCGCGCATCAAATTCACAACAGACATGGATTCGCATCATGGGCAGGGCTTCTGTCTGCCCAGGGACTGTAGCTTCGTCGCTAAACGGCTAACATGGATTTTAATAAGATAATAGCTGTGTTTATGTGCTTTATGAAGGCTAAAAAACAGCGTTGATTCATTTGGAGCAGTGTCTGAGTCCACTAGATCCTTTCAGAGGTGCACCCAGCTCTGTGAGCTCATAAACTCCAGAAACTTAACCTGGATGATGGAAGCAATCAGTGGTGCTTCTGACTGAGCTGAGCCATGTTTGATGAACTGTTGTCGCTGTAGGCAGGATGATTTTCCCCCGGGACACCAACAACAGGCGCTACGCTATAATCACGCCCCCACAACAGCAAGCTCCAGATTTTTGAACTCGAGCAATTCACGCAAAACACACAATACATACGTTAAACACGTCAATCACGCAAAACGCTCAACTCACGCCACTTCATTTGCACGAATCGCGTCATTCTCGCCGCCTTATTAGCGTGTATATTAGAGTGTGCCAAAGGATGTCTATTTGCGTCTTTGCATTGACTTAACATGTAAATCACTCGCGCTTGATGCTTCTTCCGCATCTGGTGTGAACGCAGCATGAGAGAAACTTCCCCCTTAAAGTGTGTTAACACCAGACGCGGCAAGCACGAATAAATCACGCTATTCACGCGTAAATAGACATGTGAACATTTTGAGTTTACTCGCTTAGTTCACGCATCAAATCCACTTCCTTCACTTCACAACAGATGCGGATTCTCATGATGGGCAGGGCTTCTGTCTGCCCGGTGACTGTAGCTTCGTTGCTAAATGGCTAACATGGATTTTATTGCGAGAATAGCTGTGTTTATGTGCTTTATGAAGGCTGAAAAACAGCATTGATACATTTGGAGCAGTGTCCGAGTCCACTAGATCCTTTCAGAGGTGCACCCAGCTCTGTGAGCTCATAAACACCTCCAGAAACTGAACCTGGATGATGGAGGCATTCAGCGGTGCTTCAGACTGAGCCGAGCCCAGTTTGATGAACCGTTGTCGGTGTCTGATTGGTTAAAGCATGTAGTCACTGTCTATCTCCCTTGCGTCTGTGTTTGTGTTGCCGCTGTGAAAATCAGCGAGTGCATGTACTGAAACTCCCCTATTCATGCAAACCCTTCCCCTCTTTCGCCACTCGCCACTCCCAGCTAAACAAAGCTGGACTCACCCACTTTCCTGTTTCCTGATGATCTTCATCATCAGTCTAAACAGTCTCTCAGCCGTTGTGTGTTCAGTTTTACCATCTTCATAGACATTAATGCTTCAATGCTGTACGTGTTTTCTGGATTAGTCTGTTTTATATGATTTTCTATGTGTCATTTGATTGGATGAGAATAACGGGACTGATTATTCTACTCAGCCAGTCACAGTAGACAAGAACAAATAAGTGAAGTTTATTTATAAACTAATTTCGAGAGTTGCAGCTGGTCCTGCATTATTCAATGGATTATTCACCAATCAGACGACTCCTAAGCCACTATAAATACCCTAAATTTCATATAACAGCCATCTTCGTTTTGAAGAATCCCCCCTTCCACCCCTACTCCTCCTCCTTTCCTAGATGGGTGACACGGTGGCCCAGTGGTTAGCGCTGTTGCCTCACAGCAAGAACGTCACTGGTTCTAGTCCTTACCAAGCCAGCCGACGTTTCTGTGTGGAGTTTACACGTTCTCCACGTGCTCACGTGGGTTTCACCCGTTTTCCTCCCACCATCCAAAAACATGCAACTTAAGTTAAACCAGTCAAACTCTGCGGATCCGGTGGCGGGTCCGGTGACGTCATCGACTTCCCCTTTAATTTTTAAAGGCCACGGGTTGCGCAACACCCCGGAAGTGGCTCTGTTTGAGAGTGTAGAAGCTATATTTTATGCACATATGCATCACTTCGGTTTTTATTTTACTGTACAAAAGTTATTTACACTTAAATACACAGTATACTGGATAACCGAGCTGGGTATTGAACATTGGTTTATTTTCATATCCTATAGTCATTGGCTAATTTTAATATAATGTTATGATGCCTAAAATGCAAAGGAGATAAAATAAGTAATGTAAACTCATGTTCCTATAGTTATTATCATCTAAACTAAGCAGAAGCAAATATGTCCTATTTAATGTGAATGAGCAAAAAGTTATTTTCCCAGTATTCAGTTGAAATGAAACCGTTTGGCCATTTCACATGATAGAGATCAAATTCTTTTTCCTAGTGTTTGCTGCCCTCTGCTGGTTTCAAGCAGAACTGTCTGGATAAGCTAAAATCTCTAAATAGATAATCTACACCCTTTCAAAAAAGTATTTTAGAAAAAAAAAATTTAATCGCCCAATGTTGAAGTGGTTCATAATAAAACTGAAAAAATATTAAAATATTATTTATTACTTTCAGCAGTTTCTTATGTAAATTCAAAGGGTTTTCTATTCAATTACACTAGAATTTTCCATTTATAGCAATGCATTTGGATATGGAAGGCTTTCAAAATTTGGTAGGCGGAAAATATATAAAAAAATGGTATAGCGCCTTTCATCAGTTGGAATACAATAACTTTGGCATAGATTATGGTAGAGACATTTTTCTTTTTTCTTCTGATTACACACATGTGCAGGAACCACCAAAATTATTTACACCAACCTAGACCACACAGAACCTAAAAGGTATACTTTCAAATTTGAGTTATTAAAAAAAAAATACAAAAAGCACCTCTTTTTTAGGTGTTTATTGTAACACAGACAACATATACCGTTATTTTAAATACTTTCAATAGTGTTTTATAAAAATTCAAATGGTTTTCTTTAAAATGATACCAAATTTTTGCATTTACACCTCTGCATGTGGATTTGGGAAGCTTTTAAATTTGGGTAGGCAAAATCCAGGCGGAAATCCCAAATTAGAACTAGACTTTAAAGGGTTAATTTACTAATCTAAATTAGCACCATAGACATGCTCCTAGTAAGTAGTTATCTCTTAAGAGCGATCACTATCAGTTCATCAGCTACTACAGCATGCGAGTTCTCGAGATCTACCTGAGCTCAAACTCCCCTCTCGCCCTGCAAACGGGAGGGAGCCCCAGGCTCGAGGTTCTTATAAGCTTAGGCCACTCTCCCGGGACAGCATTCCAAACTTAAGTGTGAACTTTTGAAACATATAAAGTATTGACTGCAGATTGAATGAAATAGTGGCGTAAGTGTACAGATACAGCACTAAAATGTACTTCAGTAAAAGCAAAAGTACCTATTTTTCAAAACTAATTAGTAAAAATACAGTTCCTGAGGAAAAGCAACAGTAATCTGAGTGTTTAGAATTGGTTAGTTGACACCACTGGTGAAAGGTGTTCTTTTAAAAAAATAAGTTTGCTATTGTATATTATTACACTCATCTGTCAGCCTTCACGACTCTTTTGACCCGTTTATCAGCAACTCATCTGATTAAAGGGGCTCATTTGTTCAGTACATACAAACAATCAAACACTTTGAAAGCTTTTTGTTAGTGCATTGCTCGGCTTTGACGGCTGAAAAATCCACTGCGCAGCCATATAAAACAAGCTCTGGTATCATATGTCCTTTCCTTCTGAGGTGCATTCAGATATTTGGCATCCAGGTATCTGGTGCCTTGGGTCCTTGCAGGATTATAATCCATCCTTGATTGAACAGCGCAAGTATCTGATGAGCCGCAGACACGCCTGAATTATTCAGGGAAACTGAGCTCAGCTGCTTACAGAAACAAATTAGCACGTTTGATCAAGGAATCTGATACGCTGATCTTCATCTCTTAACATGAGGCTTATGCCCTGTATCAAAGATGATCATTTGTAGGTTTTTCAAACCACAACATATTAATAATTGTATTTTTATATGTCAAAAACATGATGTGCTGTTTATGTAAATGGCAGCAGCATGTAAAGCCTGGTGAATGTGTGAGTGTTGTGTCTACGGAGTAGAGGGATCTTATTAAGGTCAGTTCAGAACTTCAGATGTATTATTATTATCATTCATTATAATTTCAGGCGGTTCATTCCACTGTGGCGATCTCTGATAAATCAGAGACTAAGCTGAAGTAAAATGAGTGAATTATAATTTCAACAGTTATTACGTTGTGTCTGTCGTTCATTTAGGTACACCAGTAAAGGATTTCTGTGGCTTTTATTTTGTATTTCAGAAAATGTGATGCAACAGTCTCCATCCGGAGCTCCTTCATGGGACTCCACACTCCTTCATGGGACTCCGCACTCTCTCCTCCGCCCACACTCTTCAGCGCTACCAAGCCGACCAATCACAGAGCTTGCGCTACGCGTTACATTTTTTTGAGAGTTACGGCGAGGGGCTATGCGTCTATGCGTAGGCTGCGCCGTAGCATACGCATGCGTTTGGCACAGAAGTATAAATCAGCTTTAAGGGCAAGGGCTAAGGCAGGGGTGTCAAACTCAATTCCTGGAGGGCCGCAGCCCTGCAGGGTTTAGTTCCAGCCCTGCTTCAACACACCTATTTCCAGGTATCAAACAAGCCTAAAGCACTCAATTTGTTTGATCAGGTGTGTTTAATTAGGGTTGGAACTAAACTTTGCAGGGCTGCGGCCCTCAAAAAATTGAGTTTGACACCCCTGGGCTAAGGGGTAGAATTGGGATTGGGCCTTAGGCCGTACCCACACTATGTTATCCGAACCGTGCCCAGACCCGTTTCCCGGATCGTTTGAGAAGTGTGAGTGCTCTGAATCGGGCTCAGGCACGGTTCACTTGGGCGGCCCTGGCCCAGTTGGAAGAGGTGGGCCTAAGCGCGGTTCATTTGGGCTCAGGCGTGGTATGCTTGTAGTGTGAGTGCAAGCGTGTCTGAGTCCAAAACTGAAAGCGAGACGTGACTTTTAAGGGACTGTTTCATATGGATTAATTAATCATTTGTACTGTTCAATGAACACAAACTGTCGTAGATTATTAAAGACGCAAATCCCTCACTGCACGTCAGCTGCGCCTTCAGCAAACCTCCTATTTCATGCAGCACGAGGACTTTATGATTGTTTATGAGCGTCAAAAGTGGCTGAACTGTTCGGCGAAATATTATACCCCATATCAAACGACTTAAACGATATAACTAAAGAAATGTCCACTGTGCTGAGTCGCTCAGAGGCCCGAATGTAATGTGAGTGTGGGCTGTTGGGGGAGATGGGAGGGGGGACAAGTGTGCTTTGGCCCGGTTCAAGGCAACGGTACATAGTGTGAGTACGGCTCGTACACACAGGGACGGTTTTTGTTTGCGTTTATCGTCAGCGTTTTCCAAGACGTTTTTCCGGATTCAAACCCAAGCGATTTTCACAGGCATCGAGCAGAAGAGTATGAAAAATCACTCCTTGACGTTAGATGGCGCTACATAACTTTAAGCTCCTGACACCCGCTTGTAACACAGAAAGACAAAGTTGGCACGCTTGTTGTTATGGATGGTTCTAGCAGCAGCTCCAGCTCTAGCGATGAAGAAATGATTATTGTTTACCAGTGCAATGAGCAGCTCCACGTTCATCACGCCTCTGGGCATCTTCTTCAATGTGTGCTCGCATTGACAGTTTTTCAGTGAGCGCCTCCAAGTGCTGTTTACTGTTACTTCAGCAGCTCCGTGCACGTGAACAAAAGTGCCAATCTGATTGGTGGAAAAGGTTTAAAACAAAAAACGAGCATAAGGGGTTTTCTAAAAATGACGCTTTTGCGTGTTGGTGTGCACGATCACATTGACGCCCTTTATTTAGTCACGAGGCGTTAAACGTAGACGGAAAACGCGTGCAAAAAAACGTCTCGGTGTGCACAAGCCTTTAGTCTCTGATTTATCAGAGGTCGCTACAGCAGAATAAACCACCAACTATGCAGTAACCCAGTACTGGGAAACACTCAATACACTCTCTCACATTTATACACTACTGCCAATTTTTGTTAAATTCACTCATAGCACATGTCTTTGGACTGTGGGGGAAACCGGAGCACCCTGAGGAAACCCATGTTCAATGTTGATGTATTTGGAACCCTCAGATTACAGATTTTTTCAATAGTTGTATTTGTTTTTTGTGGATTCCAGATTATCGCCAAGGTGTTCTGTGTGGTTACTCGTGTGCCCAAATGTACATGTTTTAATCTTTTTTTTCTTTTTTGACAACCCCTAAAGAACGTTCTAACAAACTGCCTGTAATATTTCCTGGAAATGACTTACTTGTTTTGTTTTTGTCAATCGGGTTGCTCTTGTGGGGAATTGGAGGATTTATGCAGCTGTAATAAATTCAGAATTAGAGTTTAACATAAAGAGCACAAAGGCCAGTGCTTATGTCTTCCTATTTTAATCTCAAATCCCCAGTCCTGATTTAGACACTGTAAGGTTTTAGTTCGTCGGTTATAATGGCTCAATACAGTCCTGTGAGAAAAACAGATCAGAAAAAACGAAATAGAGTTGAAGTCAAAATGATTAGCTCTCTTATAGAATTTCAATTTTAAAATTATTTCCCAGGCGTCGATGATAGCACATAATATTTTACTAGATATTTTACTAGTATTCAGCTTAAAGTGCAATTTAAAGTCTTAACTCGCTTAATTATTTAAACTAGTAAAATTAGGTTGATTAGGCAAATTAATAAAAGGGCTAAAAATATTGACCCTAAAATTGTTTTTTTATTTTTTTATTATTTATTAAAACTGCTTTTATTACAGCCAAACTAAAGCAAATAAGACTTTCCCCAGAGGAAAAATATTACCGGAAATGCTGTGAAATGACTTCGTAAATATCTTAAAAAGACAGAAGGGTGAATACTTTTCACTTCCAATGAATTTGACAAGCCTGTGAATGTCGTATTAACTCAACACAGTACTTTTAGATATTAACTGACCTTAAAAACGATGCATGGGAATGAGGTAAAAATCGTAAAGTCTGTTACACTGGGTTCATTTAAATCAGGGGTGTCCAAACTCAGTCCTGGAGGGCCGGTGTCCTGCTCCAACCTGCTTTAACACACCTGCCAGGAAGTTTCTAGTATATCTAGTAAGAGCTTGATTAGCTGGTTCGGGTGTGTTTGATTAGAGCTGAAGCTAAACTCTCCAGGACACCGGCCTTCCAGGACAGAGTTTGGACACCCCTAATTTAAATGAATAAGATATTTATTAAAGAGCCTGTTTGTTTGTTTATGTATTGGAACATCTGCAACTTACGGCTATTTCATGGCACGATCAATATAGATAACAATTACATAATAATAATAATAATAACAACTTTAAAATTCAGTTAGAGATTATACAAAAATAATTAGATATAAACTTAACTGTCACTGTCCCACCTCAAGGATGCTTAAGTTTACTTTGCTATATGGCAAATAAATCCTAATCTAATCATGACAAACTATATATTGTTGGACAGGTCTAATACGTACATAAGACATACTTAATACATAGTTTATCAACTTAACTCAAACCATTTAAGGAAACCGATTGCAACAAACCATTTACGTTCAAAAACTAGTCGTAATGAGTACTGCGAACTTACTCCATTTGAGTAAATGAAGCATCTTGAAGAGAACTCAAACCAACTGAGTACTGTTAAACCAGCCAGATGTCACGAGGAAACGTAAGTATTTTACGTTTTGTCAGTTTAGCGGCTAATTCGTACGAATTCGTAGGAGTTGAGTCATACGAAATTTTAATACGTACGATTTTAAAAAAGAAACCCAACCATCAATGAATGATGAACAAATCATACTAAATGGTACAAATCAGATTGTACGAATTCATACGAATTAGCCACTAACTCAAAAAGTTACGAATTGCCGTAAGATTGTGTTGGTAAAAAAGTTAAGGCAAACCATTTGAGGAAACCGATTGCTACAAACCTTTTGAGTTTTAAAAAACTAATCTATATGAGTACTCTGAACTTCATTTAAGTCAAAGTAATGAGCTATTTAATGAACTCATTCAGTAAATTTTGCAGTTTGGCCATGTCTAGTCTCGAAAATAAAATTTGAAGTGTCTTTCATATATGCTCTCGCAGTTTATTTGTACAGTTGTCCACATTCAACTTGCCATTTATCATGTGTATATACATTTGAAGTCAGAATTATTAGCCCCGCTGTTTATTTTTCCCCCCTATTTCTGTTTAACGGAGAGCAGATTTTTTTCAACACATTTCTAATCATAATAGTTTTAATAACTCATCGCTAATAACTGATTTATTTTATCTTTGCCATGATGACAGTAAATAATATTTGACTAGATATTTTTCTATACAGCTTAAAGTGACATTTAAAGGCTTAACTAGGTTAATTAGATTAACTAGGCAGGTTAGGGTAATTAGGCAAGTTATTGTATAACGATGGTTTGTTCTGTAGACTATCGAAAAAAATATCTTAAAGGGGCTAATAATTTTGTCCTTAAAATTGTGTTTAAAAAATTAAAAACTGCTTTTATTCTAGCCGAAATAAAACAAATAAGACTTTCTCCAGAAGAAAAAATATTATCAGACATACTGTGAAAATTTCCTGAATCTGTTAAACATCATTTGGGAAATATTTTAAAAAGAAAAAAATTCAAAGGGGGGCTAATAATTCTGACTTCAACTGTGTATATAAACACATTGTAGTTTTCATATTGGAGCGAGGAATTAAGCATTCTATAAATGAGGATGGGAAAATTGAGAATCCTGCATATTAATTATGAATTATTAATAGAAATACAATGCTCTGAAGTCGTTTTTTATGCTACAGAATGACACTAATGTTATAGGTCTTTTTGAAAATCGGTACATAATCCCAGAAGATAATTAATTGTTTAGGAACACTTTGTCGTGTTCCAGCGCTGGAAACATAGTGGTTGAGTAAGAGTCCAGTGTGAATGTCAGTCTGTGATGTGACACAAGCCCACTCCACTTAAGTCCACCCACGTATGTACAGCACAGCGATCGCACCAAACACTTGAACCAGCCCTTCTGACTGTATGGGCCCAACACATGCAACCACTTATAACATCAATGCACACAAACAAGGCTTATTTATACCACATGCAGATGTTCAGAATGTGCCCCCACTCACCTAAACCCCAGCATTACACACAGCTTATTGCAAGCATTTACCTTGCATTTTAATGTATAAAATAGGGGTATGATGGTGCGCAAAATTGTCAGTTCGGTTTGTATCATGGTTCTGTGGTCACGGTTTTCCGTTTGATTCAGTTTACATTGTAAAAAAAAATGACATTTCATTTAGATATCAGCATAATCATACATAACCTTAATCCATACCTGTCAACCCTCCCGTAATTTCTCGTATTTTTAGTCTTTCTCTGAAGGGTGGCAATAAACATTAAAGAGCTGAGCCTCCCTATACGCAATCCATACCGCCAAACCACTAGGGGCCGCCCTTTGCTCTTAAATGTGAGTCTGTTCTGTGCTTTCGCTTTGTTTGGGCATGAAAACACTTTGAAATAAATATAAAAACGGCAGGATTCCCTTTCCTTTTATTACAGGTGTCGTTTCCCTTTCATATGTAATCCTCAAAACAGTCATATAGCGGTGCGTGACTGTCAGCTGACGCGCTCCAACGTGATAAACCGAGGCTGTTTCCCAAACAGATTCTGTACACGCGATTTGAAACTGAGCGAAAGTCTGGGTTTTGGGTGCGTGTTTAAACAGACATATACACATAATTAATAATAATAATAATATCCAAAGATGTCGATCTTGTCGAACTAATTTCGCCCTAAATAAGCATAAAAAGAAAGCAATCGAATGCTTTCTTTATAACGTTAGACGGTTGCATTTTTAAAGTGACGCCTGTTATTTAATGTAACCAAACGAAAAAAACTCTAAATAAATAAGAGATTCGTTTGTTGCTCTTTAATCAGAATGCGTACGTTATACAGTGAAGAAACGGCTAATGAGATTTGATAGCTTGATTTGATTTCATTATAATAGTTATTAATTTTAATAAGCTGAACTGCTTGAAAACATATCACTGACCATTTAACTGTTTATTTACAATGAAACGGTTCCAAATCGACATATTTAGACGGGGAAATCACTTATTATGGTGGGCATATCCCTTATTTTCATATCCCAATGTTGACAGGTATGCCTACCGTTTACAGTGTTTTTAATAAAGGTAATTCTCAAGGCCATGTGTTCTAATTTCAGTCATAGTAGACAAATCGAAAGCTCAGAGGGGATCGGGCTTTTGCTGTGACTGCACCAAAATTGTGGAATGAGTTGCCGTTGTATGTTAGACAAGCCTCTTCCATTACTGTTTTTAAATCTCTTCTTAAAACCCACTTGTTCAATTTGGCTTTTAGCACAGCGTCAGATGTTGACATTTTATGTTTATTTATTTATTTTTTAAGTATTTGCTATGTTTTGTTGTACGCTCTATTGTCAGCACTTTGGTCAACTGTGTTGTTTTAAAGTGCTTTATAAATAAAATTGAAATCGTTTTAAAGAGCCCCTATTATGGGTTTTTGAACATGACCTTCCATGCAGTGTGTAACACAGCTCTAAGTGAAGTGAAATATCCAGCTAAGGCGTAAATCTGAAAGTGCGCCGTGTTTAAAACTATTGATTCATCTATAAAAGAGTCGACTCATAGTAGTTTAAATGAATCGCATCGGTAACAAGTCTTTAGCCGTTTCGCCGTGACGTTGATACGGAACTTAGGAGAGGGCAAATTCTCCAGCAGGATAGCGCTCCTCATACTTCAGCCTCCACATCAAAGCTCCTGAAAGCAAAGAAGGTGCTCCATGATTGGCCAGCCCAGTCACCAGATATCAACATTATTGAGCATGTCTGGGGTAAGATGAAGGAGGAGGCATTGAAGATGAATCCAAAGACTCTTGATGAACTCTGGGAGTCCTGCAAGAGCACTTTCTTTGCCATTCCAGATTGCTTTATTAATGCGTGATTTGAGTCATATCAGAGATGTATGGATGCAGTCCTCCAAGCTCACGATGGAGTCAGACACAATATTCATTCTGTTTCCACTGCAGCATGACTTTATATTCTATACTGGACATTATTTCTGTTCAGTGATGAGACTTTTATCAAGCAAAGTCAGACCTTACTCTACTAATTAAATCATTCAAAATCAAGGCATGATCATATTTTATTTTGTATAAATATAATTTAGAGGCCTTCTGATACCAAATGATCAACTAGAAGTCAAGTTATTATTTGCCATTCCTAAAACTTGGATAGATGACCAGTCTTTTGTCAGGTAGAGTAAAATGATCTGTTCTAAATACTACTTAAAGTAGTATAAGCCCTAAAACAAGGTATGTTTAGCCCTACTAACATACTCAAAAGTATTGCGTAGCGAACATTACAATAAAATAAATTATTCCACCTTATACTTCTTATAATGAAAAATGTGGCTCATTCTGCTCAGCCAATCACCGTAGGCATGAACAAATAAACATTTCAAGTAGAGACTGCACGTTGAAGGGAAATAGTGGAGTAAAAGTACTGATTCAGCACTAGAAATCTCCTCAAGGTAAAGTACACAATTTTAAAACTACTTAGTGAAGTACAATCCTTGAAAAAGCTACTACGTTACAGTAATTTAAGGATGTGTAATTCAATACTTGACCCTTTTTGCATGGAAATTAAATGAGATTGTTTAATAAAGCAAAAACGCCTGCCAGTGATTAATACAACTGGAAGGAGATTGACATAATTTAGATATGGCAGGATAGCATGAGTCCAATTAATAATCCGGTGATTGTGATGGTTGGTGTTGGGAGGTGAACGAGCCTGGCGGATCCCTGACAGTTTAAGAGAAGGATTTTACATTCAGGTCTTCTGCTTTTGTTCAGACCAGCGAGGAAATTAGCTCGATTTTTTTTGATGCAGCAAACAGAAAATTAGCAGAGAAGATAATGTGCATCGGAAAAATGTACAATTCAGACAAGAAGAATTTATTCACAGATTTACATAAGAGCTATCTAGAATTAATCACAGATTTACATAGGAACTATCTAGAATTATTCAGATTTACATAG
>CAIGQZ010032134.1:1734428-1764709 GCA_903798205.1 Danio tinwini
TTTACTCACTTAGGAAGTCAACTAATCAATTTAAAAGCAATGAGTTTTCTCACTTAAGAAAAGTCAACTAATCAATTTAAAGGCAACGAGTTTACTCACTTAAGAAAAGTCAACTAATTAACTTAAAAGCAACAAGTTACTCACTTAAGTAAAGTCAACTAATCAATTTCAAAGCAATGAGTTCACTCACTTAAGAAGTCAACTAATTAACTTAAAAGCATCGAGTTACTCATTTAAGTAAAGTTACCTAATATATTTAAAAGCAATGAGTTTACTCATTTAAGTAGTCAACTAAACAACTTAAAAGCAACAAGTTACTCACTTAAGTAAAGTTAGCTAATCCATTTAAAAGCAAGGAGTTTACTCACTTATGAAAAGTCAACTAATTAACTTAAAAGCAACGAGTTACTCACTTAAGTAAAGTCAACTAATCAATTTAAAAGCAACAAGTTTACTCACTTAAGAAAAGTAAATTAATTAACTTAAAAGCAACAAGTTTACTCACTTAAGTAAAGTCAACTAATCAATTTAAAAGCAACGAGTTACTTAAGAAAAGTCAACTAATCAACTTAAACGCAATGAGTTTACTCACCTTTTTTTCAAGAAAAGTCAACCAATCGCTTTTAAAGTGTGAAAACATTGTGTGACATAAAAGTATGTCATATGCAGGGGTGTTTTTAAACTCACTCATCACAAATCAACACATTACGGGTGAATATTATTGTAAGATGAAATGGCAGAAAAGGCTTTAGAATAGGCGTATGGATCGTGAAAATGCAAAGGGATAATAGGAGAAAACTGTTCTGGTTTATCTGAATACATGCCGAGTTTTACACAGTCCTATGATCATGTTTATAACAGTACTGTATGTGTTACTTCACTATGTCAAACGCTGTTCTTGAGAGGGAAATACAGCACTGGGCTAGTTCAGCTACTTTAAATGCTCATTTTTGTCATTGTCCTACTGAATATGTTGTTTATAGAGAATTTATTTACATGTCGATTGATTTGAGTTTGCTCTTTCATTTTTCATCCTGTCATTGAATAAAGGCTGTGACCGGCTGAATGACTCTGAAGGATTTTTCCCACAAATCTTTTGCTGTAAAAAGAAATCAGCATTATTTATAACTAGATTACCTTCCTTTAATGTTACACAGTATGATTATTACTAGTATTATTAATATATTTACATAATTTGGCCTTTAATCTTCTTTCAAAGATTAAATTAAGCTCTTAGCAATGCATATTACTAATCAAAAAATGAGTTTTGATATATTTACAGTAGAAAATTTACTAAATATCTTCATGAACCATGTGCTTTACTTAATATTTTAATAATTTTTGACATGAAAGTAAACTATAATTTTGACAATTTATTTTAATACAAGGTATTTGGCAATTGCTACAAATATACATACACTTTACATATGAATCATTATATATCTAATGCAAGGCTTGCTAATTTACTTGACTGATAATCGCTAATTAAATAAATAACATACTATTATAACACAAGAAGAAGATCCTTTTAGAAACGACTTATGATATATTTACAGACATTCATTTGGCGCCCCCGTGTGGAGCAGTGCGTGCACATCACGTTTTCCCTCATCTATTCGACTTCACATGAACATGTAAAATCACTTGGAAACTCGTTTAAAAGAGTACAAATGTGTCAATTATTATTTTACAATGCAGATATTTAGAACAAACTGAGGTGTATTTAACCGATTCGTTCAACTGAGCAATGTTTATGTCTGTCTGCCTAAAAGCAGGAACCACAGTCTGTATTTCTACTCAGAGGAAGAGTTTGGGTGAGATAATTGTTTACTGCTATAATTGTGGCTTTAATATAAAGACTTAAAAATGGAGTTTATGTTTTTTAAGCAAGAGATTTGTACTTTTCTTAAAGGGACAGTTCCCCTAAAAATCTAATTCTGTCTAATTTTCTGTGACCTCTTGAATACTCACATAGCAAATAGACTTGGCCCAAGTGTGGCCTCATTATGGCACTGCTGGCGTGTTGCCGGCACTGGCGTGCATAATGTTAGCCGAATGTGGGCCATGCATGGCAATAATAGCACTGCATGCATGACGGCAAACTACATTTGGGCCAGTTGTGGATGGGAGGTGTGTGGCCCAGATCAGTGTTCACATTGTTTAGATAACATTAGGCTGGGTTATAGCTCAGTTTTTGGGGTTTCTGGTTAAAGGGTGGTGTTGATATAGTTAACTTATAGAGTAGAATCGGTACCAATAATAAACCCGGTTTGGCCCAGTTTAGGGCCAGTTAAGGGTAATAAATTGACTGAGATTCGGGTCGATTATGGCCCATGTGTGGCCCTTGTCCTAAATCCAGTTATGGGCCACTTCAGGACCGTCATTCTTTGCGGTACTTGGACCGAGGGAAATGTTATTGAGTGGCCCGGAGCTGGGCCAGAAAACATTTGCTATGTGGGAAGATCTTGAGGAAACTTGGCATACAGAAAAGGCAATGACACACATATCATTCCAGTTTTACTCTGATGAGGGATGACATGAAGGTCATCATATAATCTAGGCCCTTAACAGTTCAACTTAAATAATAATCCTAAAAAAGGATATGTCCCACATGGCAAAATTTCTCTGGCCCACACAATCAGGTTATGCTTGGCCCACATGCTGCAGAGAATTACGGTACATGACTGGACCAAGTTTGGCTTCCAGACAAAGGGTCAAACGTGGACCATATCTGGGTCAAGTCTCAGCCAAGTTAATATCGCATAACTGGGCCTGACCTGGGCCAGATATGTTGGTGTGTCACGATTGCAATGAAACTGAAACCCACAAAGCAGGGGTGCCCAAACTCGGTACTGGAGGGCCGGTGTCCTGCATATTTTAGTTCCAAGCCCAATTAAACACATCTGAACCAGCTAATCAAGCTCCTTTTTGGTATACAAAAACTTCTAGGCAGGTGTGTTGAAGGAAGTTAGAGCTAAACTATGCAGGACACCGGCCCTCCAGGACCGAGTTTGGGTACCCCTGCCATGAAGCATTGCACTTTAGGTACGCTATAGGCAGGATTTTTCTCAAAGCAACCTAATTGGTAGATTTTCTTTTTTTTTTTTCCCAAAAATTATTTTAATGTATTTTAAATGTGGGTCAAGACTCAAAACTTACATGGGCCACTTATTATTTTTAACATCTGGGCCAAATACTACATTTTACATGTGGTCCAAATCTTGTGTGCCACCTTAAAGACGGTGGCAGCTCTGCCAAACCCAGGCCATGTCTGGCCCACATGCTGTATGCCAGTGCTAGATGAATGCTTGCTGTGCCAGCTTTATGCCAAATCTGGGCCAAAATTCTTTGCTACCTGGGGTGTTACTCCCTCCATCATCAGAGCATCAACCCCTCACCTGCAACAACAAACAAGATAAAAGCACATCCCCTAAAAATACCTCTTTTCCTCAGATGCAAAATAGCGATTTTCATTTGTTTTTATCCTCATTCAAATAGCTCTGCATAGTATGAAAATAATCAGTGCTCAGTAAAAACATACCGACATGAGTTACTTTTGTGTTTAATATGACCAAACAAGCTGCGAGTCTTTGAAAACAAAAAAAAAAGACCAAATTGCAGAAAACTAAATAAAATACACTGTGTTATACAACCCAAAATCAAAAAAAAAAAACTAGTTGGGACAGTATAAAAAACACATATAAAATAAAAAAGTAGTGATTTCTAAATGTACTCTGACTTGTATTTCATTGCAGACAATAAACATGATTTCAAGAGTTCACACTTAGCTGATAATTGATTCTAAAGCTTGTTTGGCATGCTGTCCCAGGAGAAAGCCCTTAACTCATAAGATCCTTGAGCCCGGGGCTCCCTCCCATTTGCAAGGTGAGAGGAGAGTTTGAGCTCAGGTAGATCTCGAGAACTCCCCTGCTGTAGTAGCTAATGAACAGATAGTGATTGCTTATAAGAGATAACTAATTACTAGGAGCATGTCTATAGTGATGATTTAGATTAGTAAGTTAACTTAAGTTGCATGTTTTTGGACGGTGGGGGGAAACCGGGGAACCCGGGAGAAACCCACGTGAGCACGGGAAAAACGTGTAAACTCTGCACAGAAACGTCGTCTGGCTTGGTAAGAACTAGAACCAGTGACGTTCTTGCTGTGAGGCAACAGTGCTAACCACTGGGCCACCGTGCCACACATCTAGGAAAGAAGGAGGGGTAGGGGTGGAAGGGGGGATTCTTCAAAACGAAGATGGCTGTTATATGGAACTTAGGGTATATATGTATATATATATTTATGTATATATATATTTTTTTATTTTTATTGGTGTTTAACAAAACAATACATCATAGTATACAATACAACAGGTAAAATTACAGATTGTCCTACTTTTCTTATTTTTTCCACTATCCCCTCAAAATAAGATAAATGTATGAATTATAAACAAACATATCCTCTGAAAGAGATAAAAAATAATAATGATAAATTAAAAAATAATTAAATTTGTTTAAGAAAAAATAATAAATGAGCAAGTTTACGATAATAAAATAATATTTTTTTAAATTAATAAATATTTTTTTAATAAAATAAATAAATAAATACATAAATAAAAATAAAAAGTTCACTTTAAGGAGTCAATATTTCCTCTTTCTAATTAATGAGTGTGTATTAGATCTGATATAAACTGAACAGGGAAAACCTTTGATATAGTCTAAAACAGGGTTCCAGGTCTTGTAAAAAGATTTGAGAGATCCTGCAAGTAAACATCTTAATTTCTCAAGTTTTATATAACTAAAGATTTCTCGAATCCACATGTCGTGTGATGGAGGAATCACCTGTGTCCATTTGAGAAGAATGGCTCGTCTAGCTAAAAGAGTAGAAAAAGCAATAACCAGTCAAGTCAGCTCTCTCTGAAATGCAAAAAAGGGCTGTCAAGGGGTTAGGGTCTAGATTTATGTTATTAGATTTATTGTGTCAAAAACACTGGACCGGAAATTTTTCAATTGAGGGCAACTCCAGAACATATGGAGATGGTTAGCAGGAGACTGCTGACAACGATGACAGGCATCACTTCTGTCAGGGAAAAATTTGGCTAATTTGGTATTGGTTAAATGAGCTATATGGAGCAATTTACACAGCATTAGGCCATGTCTGGCACATATAGAAGAGGAGTGGACCATCTTTAAAATATCCTCCCATTGTTCTTCCGTAATATCAACACCAAGGTCATTTTCCCAAGATCCTTTGAGAGAAACTATAGGATTTTCATTTAGTCTACTTATTAAATTATAAATTGTTGATAATAAATGTTTCTGACCCGTATCTAATCTGAAAAAAATTGTCAAGATGGTGTTCAGGAGGGCGGTTAGGAAAGTGGGGAAACAATTTCTTAACAAAGTGTCTGACCTGCAAGAAACGAAACAAATGGAACTTGAATGGTATTTATAGTGGCTTAGGAATCGTCTGATTGGTGAATCATAAATTGAATAATGCGGGACCGGCTGCAAGCAATCATAAGCATGTGATCCTCTCGAAATTTATAAATAAACTTCACTTAATGTGTTCCTCATGATTTCTGTTGTTGTTGTTTTTTTCAAAATAAACATGTATTCCAATTTTGGTCCTTGCAACACAGTTTAAAAAAACATTTACTACTTTGTAATGTTGCCATTCCTTTTCACAACACTTTAAAGACGTTTAGGGACTGAAGACACCAAGTGATGTTTCAGGTGTAATTTTGTCCTATTCTTTCTGCAAACAGGTCTTAAGGTGGGCAACAGTATGGGGTCTTCATTGTCTTATTTTGTGCTTCAAAATATTCCACACATTCTCTATTGGAGACAGGTCGGGACTGCAGGTAGGCCAGTCAAGTACCTGTATCCTCTTTCTCTGCAGCCAGGATTTTGTAATTAATGTTTTGTTGAATTGTTCAGTATCTTGGATATTTTCATTAGTCTGCACAATTGGTCTCATGTAGGGTTGGTTAATATATGTTTACACTTTCTCTGTGTAAATGCTATAGGCCTGGACACAGACAAGACAACTACAAACAACTAGTGATGACAAAAATCAATTGGGTTTTCATCTCATGCAGGTGAACACACCAAACAGACATTAGCCGACTGAAACAGGAGTGTGTGTTCTGTGCCTAAGTAATGGTATGTGTCTTTCCGCACCAGCAGGCGGCCACAAAGGGAAACCAGAACATGAAATGCACACAGACAAACCGAGTTTACTCACATTTTAAGTATAGTCAAGTAAACAATTTAAAAGCAACTATTTTACTCACTTAAGTCAACTCATCAATTTACAAGCAACAGGTTTACTCACCTTAAGAAAATTCAACTAAATGATTTAAAAGTAATAAGTTTACTCACTTAGGTAAAGTCAACGAATCGCTTTAAAAGCAATGAGTTTACTCACTTAAAAAAGTCAATGAATCACTTTTAATGCAACGAGTTTACTCACTTAAGTAAAGTCAACTAATTGATTTAAAAGCAACAAGTTTACTCACTTAAGTAAAGTCAACTAATCGATTTAAAAGCAACGAGTTTACTCACTTAAGTAAAGTCAACTAATCGCTTTATAAGCAACGAGTTTATTCACTTAAGTAAAGTCAACAAATCGCTTTAAAAGCAACAAGTTTACTCACTTAAGTAAAGTCTACTAATCGCTTTAAAAGCAATGAGTTCACTTAAGAAAAGTCAACTAATCGCTTTAAAACAAACAGGTTTACTTGCCTTAAGAAAAGTCAACTAATCAATTTAAAAGCAACGAGTTTACTCACTTAAGTAAAGTCAACTAATCCCTTTAAAAGCAACAGGTTTACTCACCTTGAGAAAAAAAGTCAACTAATCGCTTTAAAAGCAACAGGTTTACTCACATTGAGTAAAGTCAACTAATCACTTTAAAAGCAACAAGTTTACTCACTTAAGTACAGTCAACTAATCACTTTAAAAGAAACAAGTTTACTCACTTAAGTAGTCAACTAATTGATTTAGAACCAACAGGTTTACTCACCTTAAGAAAAGTCAACTAATTGCTTTAAAAGCAACAAGTTACTCAAGTAAAGTCAACTAATCACTTTAAAAGCAACAGGTTTACTCACCTTGAGTAAAGTCAACTAATCACTTTAAAACCAACAGGGTTACTCACCTTAAGTAAAGTCAACTAATTGATTTAAAAGCAATTAGTTTACTCACTTAAGTCAACTAATTGCTTTAAAACCAACATGTTTACTCGCCTTAAGAAAAGTCAACTAATCGCTTTAAAAGCAACAAGTTACTCACTCAAGTAAAGTCAACTAATCTCTTAAAAGAGAAGAGTTTAGTGACATTAAGTATTCAACTACTCCCTTTAAAAGCTACAGATTTGCTCCTTATTTAAGTCAACTAATCGCGTTAAAAGAAACAAGTCTACTCACTTTTTAAATCAACTAATTTTAATAAAAGTAGTGTTTAATAACTTTTTAAAGTAAAGTCAACTGATCGATTTTAAAAAGTAATGAGTTTACTCACTTTTAATTACTCAGCTAATTGCATTAAAAGTAAAGTCAACTAATCGAGTAATGGTATGTGTCTTTCCGCACCAGCAGGGGGCAGTATGTCTTTTCTTATTCCACAAAGGAAACCAGAACATGAAATGCACACAGACAAACCATAAACAAAGCAACGTTCAGTCCCATTATCATCATGCAAATGTGTCAGGTAATCTAATAATCAATATCGTTTGCAAGTATTTGAGAAATGTAGCGAAAGTACAGCCAGCCTCTATGTGTTATTTCTTGACTTGAATTGTTTACTTGGGTTCGTGGCTTCAGCTTTTGATCTTTCACTCATTCATTGCGGAATAACCAATCAGAGCGCCCTCTTCAGCTAATGGCTGACACAGATTCTATATGCTGAATCGGACCAAATTTATTATCGTTAACCTGATGAGAGGCAACACCTAGCACAGTAGCTGGTTTTATACCCCAATAAAGCCCAACAGTCAACCATCAGCTTGGTGTGTCTCTGCCTGAAATGTGTTTAGGTTGAGCACAGAACTGTTCAACTGATTCAAACAGAATCAGACCATATGATAGTTGTGTTTATGTTATGACAACAAGTATGAATACAGTGAAAATGACAAATATTTACAGTGATGCTGATTGGCAGGTCGGCACCCCAATCAAAGGGTGAGAAAACACTGGCATTACCATGTGCCTGTTAGATAGCCCTGGTGGTGCCAACTCAAATCTGATCAGTTAAAGCAACAGATTCATTGCTGTTTATTAATGCCACAGACGCCTGATTTGCAGATTCCAAAGTCCTCAAACAAATTGCTTAGAGACTTGATTATAAACATTCACTACTGTAAGAAGTGCAACCAAGAGAAAGGCTGTGAAATGAAGAGAGAAGTTTATTGGAGATCATTTCATAACCATTCATAGAAAAATAAATCAGTGATTCTGTTTGTGAAGGCTCTGCTGGCGCTGACCGCCTGCACAATACTTTGCATGTTTCCACAGAGACCTACCAAGCCAATCATCATCAGGTTTGCATTGTTGAGAGCCTACAGTTGTTCAGAAAATAGCAGTGCCTTACAAACCGAATCAAGTACTAACATTTTAATATCTTTTTTTCCCATTATTTTTGTAAATAGAGTGGAAACACTGCACATTCAATCCAAAATCAAAGTATTTTATGAATTATGTGGATATTCTTATAGGAGACAATCAAAATGAATATTTATCTGTAAGAAAATATACCAGTAGCAATATATTTTCTCTCTTTAAACTGAAAACTAAAGACAATTTTAGTTAATGTTTATCTGCGTAGACATTGTTTTTGGTGACTGCTTTGCATATGTGTTGCATTCAAGAGTTCACTCTTAGCTGACAATCAATAGAGCGTAATTTGCTTGCTGTCCCGGGAGAGAACCCTGAGCTCGTAATATCCTCAAGCCTGGGGCTTCCTCACGTTAGAAGGGCGAGAGGGGAGTTCGAGCTCAGGTAGGTCTTGAGAACTCCCTGCTTGTCGCTGTGTGAGAAGTGTAAACTAAGATTGTCTTAGGTGATAATTTGGTTTAGTCGATTGGCTATGGTGTATGTTTTTGGACGGTGGGAGGAAACCGGGGAACCCGGGGGAAACCCACGCGAACATGGGGAGACATGCAAACTCCGCACAGAAACGCCAACCAGCCCGATAGGAGGTTGAACCGGCTGCGTTTTTGCTGTGAGGCAACAGTGCTAGCCACTGGGCCGCCATGTCGCCCTATAGGAAAAAGGGTGGAAGTAGGGGTGGAAGGGGGGAACTTCCGCCACAGCGGAATGAACCAGCATATGCTTTATACAGCGGATGCCCTTTCAGCTGCAACCCAAAACTAGGAAACACCCATACACTCTTGCGCACATACACATACACTACGGCCAATTCATTCAATTCACCTGTGCCTTATGTCTTTGGACTTGTTGGGGAAGCCGGAGCACCCGGAGGAAACACGAGAACATGCAAACTCCACACAGAAACGCCAACTGACCCAGCCGAGACTCGAACCAGTAACCTTTTTGTTGTGAGCCCACAGTGCTTACCACTGAGGTCCCATTTACACTAATGTGCTTTCGTTTTAAAACGCATAAGTTTTGCTACGGTTACGCCATCCGTCCACACTAGGCCGGAGTTTTCGAGCCCCAAAAATGGGAGCGTTTTGAAAGCGCTGGAGAGGTCGTTTTCATTCTAAAACACTGCTGCTCCGTCTCAGTGTGGATGGGGGAAAACGGAGACATCTGAAAACGGAGGCGTGGCTTCAGACATTCTCTACCTGATTGGGGCTTTTGGATCATTGCGTATCCTTCTCTTATTCGTCAAGCCCCTATCACATGACTATAACGCTACCGTAACACAGCAGACCAGCCTTCACTGTAAACAACAACATGGACACAGAAATGGGAGCGTTGTTTGCGGTATTGTCCGATTTAGGTGCCATTGTGCAGTTAAACTCTGCCTTTTTTACTACAGCAGCTGCATATATTCCCGAGAGGCAAGCTATTGTTCGAGTACTCGCTAATCGCTCGCGTTCATCGTTCAACCAGCGTTTGTTGACTAACAATAACCAAATGCCGAGCGAGACACATGCTTCCTGTTTATACTTGAACACGCATGCCCAGAGTGCGCGAATGGTCACGCGATATCCGTTTTTGGTGGAGTAGTGTGGACGGAGATAAGTTTAGAAACGCTAGAGTGGACGCGGATCGTTTTTGATCTAAAACGCCTTTTCAAAACGAAAACGCATTAGTGTAAACGAGGCCTGTGACTACCACATAGTTAATGTTCTCTTCCACAAAATTGTCCACAGTACTATAGTAATAAATGCTGGGTTCCATGCATTCAAATTGTGTTGGGACAACATAAAGCAACTAAGTTAACTTATTATTTTTACTAATTTAAGTGGATTGAACACAAAACAATTAACTTGGCAAAAAAAAACAAAAAAAACTGAAGAATTGTGTTGTTTTAGCTCATTTTAAATGAGTTGTTTGAACAAACTTTTTTTGTGTGTGTAGTATAACAATTGGCAATGCAATATTGCCAAATCTATGCAGTTCAGTTCAGACACAGACATTATTTACATTCTTGTAAAGGGATAACTGTATAAACAGTGCATCAACAGATCATGTACTGTAAAACTAGTCAGAGAATGCCAGAAAGAAAAAAACACAGGCGCTGCTTTAACAGCGTAAATAATTTTAACCTATTAAAAATAAAATGAACACAATAAAATAAAAATAACAAACTAACGTTTACAAATCACCATCCACAACGAACAACACACGCGTCTCTATTCTAGTGCGCTTCAGTGTAAGCATCTTCCAAAGGCTTGTATGTAGTGGTGTGCGTCAGATGACTGATGGAGAGCTGCAGTATGTGTTGTTACTGAGCTCAGACGTTTTACATATTTGAATGAATAGTAAATGTCATTCAAACAACACTGCGATATTTACATCTGCGGAGAGGGTTTTGCATGAAAGGTGATGCATAAAATGTCTGTTGAGGCAATTCGTTCAGTGTGCTGTCGCAGATAACTGCCCGATCTGATCAGGAGATTCTTCAGTCAAGTTTGTTGTTATTAATCTGGCCATAACTGCATTACCAATGGACACGCTGCTGCATTTGCTGCTGTTCCCAGGTGAGTGTTCTTGTGTGTGTGAGAGAGATTTACAAGTTTTATGAAAAAGAAAAACACTAGGGGTGGTGCAGTGGGTAGCACGATTGCTTCACAGCAAGAAGGTCGCTGGTTTGAGCCCTGGCTTGGCCAGTTGTCATTTCTGTGTTTGCATGTTCTCCCCGTGTTGGCATGAGTTTCCTCCGGGTGCTACGGTTTCCCCCACAGTCCAAACACATGCGCTATAGGGGAATTGATGAACTAAATTGGCTGTAGTGTATGAGTGTGAATGCAAGAGTGTATGGGTGTTTCCCAATGTTGGGTTGCAGCTAGAAGGGTAAAACCTATGCTGGAATAGTTGGCGGTTCATTCCGCTGTGGTGACCTCTGATTAATAAAGGGACTAAGCCGAAAGGCAAATGAATGAATGGAAAACACTCATATTAAAATGTTTTTTTAAATGTAAAATCAGAAATTGTATCAATATTCCACAACGGTATTACCTACAACAGCTGATATGATTGTATGATCTAATTCGTACAAATTATTACGAGTTGCTCATCACCCAATGACGGTTGGGGTTAGGGGTGGGGTTGGGTGCCACGCCTCCTTTTTAAAATCGTACATTTTTATACTACTGAACTCGTACGAATTCGCCACTAAACTGACAAAACGTAAAATACTTATGTTTCCTCGTGAGATAAGCCTTGATAGTATCTTAAAATGAATATTGAAATTTCACTCTTCCTCAAGTGGTTCCAAACTTGTATGAGTTCTTTTGAAGAAAGCTGAAAACCTGTTACCGTTAACTTCCATCGCAGGAAAAGCAAATATTATGTAAGTCAATGGTTACAGGTTTAACATCTTCTTTCAAGAGTTCACACTTAGCTGATGATTGATTATAAAGCTTGTTTGGCATGCTGTCACGGGAGAGAGCCCTGAGCTCATAAGATCCTCGAGCCTGGGGCTCCCTCCCGTTTGCAAGGCGAGAGGGGAGTTTGAGCTCAGGTAGATCTTGAGAACTCCCCTGCTGTAGTAGCTGATGAACAGATAGTGATCGCTCTTAGCGATAACTACTTACTAGGAGCATGTCTATGGTGCCGATTTGGATTAGTCAATTAACCCGAGGGAAAACATACGTGAGCACGGGGAGAACGTGTAAACACAGAAATGTTGGCTGGCTTGGTAAGGACTAGAACCTGTGATGTTTTTGCTGTAAGGCAACAGTGTTAACCACTGGGCCACCATGTCACTCATCTAGGAAAGGAGGAGGAGTAAGGGTGGATTCTTAAAAATGAAGATGGCTGTCATATGGAACTTAGGGTATTTATAGTGATCTAGGAATCGTCTGATTGGTGAATAATCAATTGAATATTACAGGTCCAGCCACAAGCAATCATAAGCACGTGATCCTCTCGAAATTAGTTTATAAATAGAATTCACTTAGAAAATGTGGTTTTCTTCAATTTAGATACCTTTAAACACATGTTTTGGCTACGCACTGTATTCGTGAATGTTTTGCTGTGGTGACGTGTGCATCTCTTGAGCATTTACAAGCTTCAAAAGAGGCTGCTTCTGCGAGAATGACTTCATTCAAATCATTTGCTGATAACTACAAACAGGCGTTTATAAAGGTCCAGGTGAAATCAACACTTACAATGTTTATTTTGCTAGCGCACATTGATATTCTCTAAGTCAGTGGTGCTCAACCCTATTCCTGGCGATCGACCTTCCTGCAGTTTTCAGTTGCAGCCCATATCAAACACACCTGCCTGTAATTATCAAGTGCTCCTCACGTTCTAAATAATTGGTTCAGGTGTGTTTGGTCAGAGTTGGAGCTGAAATCTACAAGAAGGTCGATAGCCATGGATAGGGTTGAGCATCCCTGCTCTAGGTGAACAATTAATCAGAGCAAGTTAATTTACTGGGAAGAAATAAGTATTTTTGTTAATCTTTAATCAAAGCCTGATCTTTTTTTCCCTCATATCCCTGATTAAAAAATCCAGCTTAAACCAGCCTAGGCTGGTCGGCTGGTTTTAGCTGGTTGACCAGTCTGGTTTTAGAGGGCCAGCTAAGACCAGGCTGGAAAATGACCAGCTAAATCCAGCTAAAACCAACTTGACCAGCCTGGTTTAAGCTGGACATAGCTGGTTTTGGCTAGGCTCCCAGCCTGCCTAGGCTGGTCAAGCTGGTTTTAGCTGGTCATCTCCCAGCGTGACCAGCTAAGACATACCTTCGTTCGAATCACCCGAACCACCCCCCACGGCCAAAAGGTCCAGAATTTATATATATGAAGAATTATAATTCATATAATACATTTATAGTAATATAAATTGTAATAAAGTGTAATGTTAAATAACTATGGCCAGTATTTGGAATCCCATGAAGCCTCAAAGCCACAATAATGTGACGCGAGTCACGTGACATAACCCACTGAGCGGTAACGTTAGAATCTTTGATGCGACATCCATACTGAGTAACACTGGGACGAAAAGAGCAAGAGTGGCAGAAAAGGCAGGCAGCAGCGTCATTATCACAAAATATTGAACATATGTTCAAAAAGACAAACAGGGTAAGGCTAAAGTTACTTAAGTTACTTCCTAACAGATGAAAATCTGTCCCTATCCATGAGGTTCTAGGCTAACTGGCTGCAGTAAAGGCTGATTAGCCGGGACGTCCTGTATATTTATTGACTTGTCCAGTACATGACCTCCCTTTCTCCCTATTTTTGCCACTTTTTTTTTTTCAAATAACTGTCCGATGAAGGCTTTAATGGCAAGCAGAGTCCTCAGCTGTCAGATGTCACTTCACAGCAAAAGGCGCTAATGCTGTCACGTCTGTGTTTTGGTCACTTCATTCGTCTTATTCTGAACGGATATAAACTCGATCGCTCAAACCACTTCAGAAGCAGTGGTGTAGTCCTAAAAAAAAAGTGGTGTACTATTACCCACCCAACACAAATTTTAAAAGTAGGCAAAGAAACAAGGAAGTTAATGGTTACAGGTGTCCAGCTTTCTTCAAAATATCTTCTTTTGTGTTAAACAAAATAAAAAATAAAAAATGACAAACCGGTTCGGAACAAGTAAAGGTTGAGTAAAGGATGACAATTTTACTTTTTTGAATGAACTATCCATTAAAAAAGGAAAAATATTGAAACAAATTGGTTCATTTTAAAGCGAGATGCTAATAGCCTAATCATATTCAATGATTTATGCTTAGCTAATATATATATCAGGAAAATAAAAAGCTTTTTTCTTCAAAAACTCATATTCTAGCCTATACTCAAGTGTTTTTTCCATGTTTTAAATAGAAATACCACTTTTTTCAAAATGGCATAAATATAAACATGTTAAAAAATGTACAGGCTCATTTACATATTTCACTATCATAATAGAAGTCATAATAGTAAATAATTTTTAACAAAGATACAACACAATATTTCACTCTGATATGCAGTTAAAATGAGGACATTCACTGAGTGGTTCAGTCACTGTTTAATCCTGTGCATGAATGTATGATATATAACGCCACATGCACTGTAATGTGTTTATAATCATAGTTAATTGATAATAAATGTTCGTTAAGAGTTGCATTTTTGTTGGAGGAACAGCTGTGATGATGAGGGGAGCGCCGAGGAAACAGTAGATGGGGAAACCCGATTGGTACATGTAATACAAGTGTTTCTATAGCAAAGAACTGCAAATATGCAGATATTATAACAATCTATAGATAAACACACCTTCTGCTCTCGCTCTGCAAAGCTGTGGTTTGCTGATTAAACGAGTTGAAAACGGAGGAGCAGAAGTCTGCCGCCGTTTTCATATTAAATTTAAAGGGGACTGAGGTGATCATTTAGCAGTGTACAGTTCATGAGGAAATCGCTAAACATTTAGAGGCACTGAATAGAAATATAGGGGGCTAAAGCGATGCCCATGCTTTTTAAACATCATTTTACCTCAGTGTTTCAGCGAGACATCATTTAGTTGACTTGTCGTCGTTATCAAAAACTCCCGAAATTTTCTCCCAGCTGCTGCGGTCGTCAGGGGGCGGGGAAATGGCGCAAATTAAACAAAAATGCACTGATTGCAACAAATAAGACGCAAGTAAAAAAAAAACATTTGGTATACAGTTAAAGGGGACGCGAATACACTAAATTAGGGAAGTCTAATCAGCGAGTATACCGAAGGTACACCCAATAATTGATCCTCAGAAGTCGTAATACCCAAACAGCTCATGGAAAAAAAGTAGGTATACTGAGTATACGTGCGTATAGCCACGACTAAACCACTGTTCAGAAGGTGATCTGGGATGCATTCCAGATGAAACTACTAATTTTTTAGACAAAATTAGTATAAATAAAATCAATTATGAGCTGGAGAAAATCTGTGCTGCTCCTGAAACAGCCACAATTCTATTTTAAACAGGTTTACTATAAGCATAAAACATGTGTTTGACTTTTCAGGCCTGTAACCAGGAGGGTTCTGAAGACCCACCCCTCACTGACAAAGGTCCAGAATTTATCCCATACATGAGCTCATTTGTCCTATTTTGACTGCTACGCCATCGTAAATAATGAAAATAATCCATCGAAAAAGGCTTTAGGACCAAATGGAATCTGTCGGCTGTTGCTTCAGTGGGACTATAATCTGATGTAGGAGAAGTCTTCTTTCACGATTGTTTTTAAACAGAGAAAACGTTTTACAGGTTACTTTTATTCTAAATCTTGGACCTTATTCCTGAAATAAGAATGAGCAATAAAAAGGTGTAAAGCACCAGAAGCAGAGCATATTACAGTCATTTGAATATATTTTGGCTGTTGTTGATATCCAGGAATTCTCAAATGTACTTTTTTTTTTACCAAAGAGGCTAGAAAAAATCTGAAGAATTCATTATTATTATTATTATTATTATTATTATTATTATTATTATTATTATGTTTTAATACTTTTTTTTATTGAAACGGCCAAATTGTGATTGAGGACCAGTTTGTTTTCTGTCTAATAAATGACAGTAGGCTAGTTTTTTTTTACTTTAAAACTTACCAACAGATTCCTATTTTTTCCTAATGATATATGATGTAATAAATTTGTATTTTAAAAAATTTGTCGTTTTAATTTTTCTTTATTGCTAATTTTTAGGGAATATTTTTAGTACATCAAAAAGTGTGGTTATGATGACATCTGACTAGCTAATCCAGCAAAAAAAAAAGTACTGCTTAAATGTCACTAAATGCAGTATTTAAATCTCATAGTTCAATAGAAACTGAGGTTTATAACTGCAAAAAGATCCACTTTTGGAGAAAATAGAACCAGCCCTTTCACCAGGCTGGCTACAGGCCTGTAAGACCAGCCTGGAAATGGCCAAAAAACCCTCTAAAACCAAGCTGGTGCCAACCATCTTAGGCTGGTTTTAGCAGTTTTTTTCAGTAGGGTTGGAGGGGCGCTCAATCTTTGATGATTTCACTTTGACACTTTAGACACAATATTTATAACCACGCCCCCTCGTACTGTTAGTTTGCGATTAGGGAATGATGAGCAAAAGGAAAGCCACATCCCCTCCTCTATATTCCACTTCAGTTGGAAGTACATCAACATACAGAAATAAAAGCCTCAGCTGCTTTAACTAAGTGGACTAACATAAGCTGATTTACCCGTTTATATGCAAAGTGATAATTTGGCAATACAAAGTGAATCACATTTCACAATGATGAAACTTTACCAGGAGAAAATTAGTCAATGTTTCTTGGCTCTAAAACAAATTGGAGTTTGAAAAATATTAAGTGTCTGTTTGTGTGTGTGTATATATATATATATATATATATATATATACAGTATATCAACACAGGCTCATTCTGAAAACGTAGTCCCGTGGACGTTTCTGGAGACCGCAAATTATTTAGCTGGAGGTACATATGGCTGCATTTTGTTTTTTTAAACAAACGCTACGGGGTGGTATGGCGCTGTTCCTTTTCGCGCTCACCAGATGACCACATATTTCCGTGTGGAGGGCTTTCCCGCTGCAACCAGTTTGTCCTGTTAGCTCATCATGTTACGTCAGCAGACTTGAGACGCAGAGAGAAGTTAACCATGACGACGACGACGGTGGGGTTCGAGGCTGGGGAAGAGCAGTTCCAGAAATCAGGTAAGATAAAAACAGAATCCAAAAAATAAAGTAAACAAGTAAATAACAGGGTGAGAATGTGATAAAATCTGAAAACGTGGTACAAATCAGACGAGGGCTTTACTTTTTCTGGACGGCTTTTGTAAACCGTTGGTTGGATTTAGGGAAGTAAGTGGGTGGGCGGGTCAATCGATAAAATTGGTTGGGTTTAGGAAAGGAGGAGGGTGGGTCAGTCGATCGGTCGGCCTGCCAGTCAGTCATTCATTCAGTCATTCGGTCAGACAAGACAGAAAGCCAGTCGACAGCGGCCTCCGGTGGGATATGCGAGAACAGCGGGCGTGAATGGCACTCGCGAGAGAAATTTTAGATATGAAAAATCACACACCGTGGCCTCTCGCGGATTCGCAAAAACAAAAACATTCATACCTCCAGGGATGTATTTCGCGATCTCCAGAAATGTCCACAGGACTATGTTTTCAGAATGAGCCTGTGTTGATATACAGTGAGGGAAAAAACTAGTTGAACCCCAGCTGATTTTGTAAGTTTGCCAACTAACAAAGAACTGATCAGTCTATAATTTCAATGGTAGGTTTATTGGAACAGTGAGAGATAACAATGACAAAAAACCCCAGAAAAATGCGTTTCAAAAAGAGTTGTAAATTAATTAGCATTTCCATGAAGGAAATAAGTATTTGATCCCTTTAAAAAACGTGCTTCAGTACTTGGTGGCAAAACCTTTGTTGGCAATCACAGAGGTCAGCCGTTTCTTGTAGTTGGCCTCATGGTTTGCACACATCTCAGGGGGGATTTTGGCCCACTCCTCTTTGCAGATCCTCTCTAAGTCATTAATGTTTCGTGGCTGATGTTTGGCAACTCAAACCTTGAGCTCCCTCAACAGATTTTCTTTGGGATTAAGGTCTGGAGACTGACTAGGCCACTCCATGAACTTAATATGCTTCTTCTTGAGCCAATCTTTAGTTGCCTTGGCCGTGTGTTTTGGATCATTGTCATGCTGGAATACCCAACCACGACCCATTTTCAATGCCGTGACTGAGGGAAGGAGGTTCTCACCCAAAATGCGGTGCAATTGTCCTGTCCCCTTAGCAGAAAAACACCCCCAAAGCATAATGTTTCCACCTCCATATTTGACGGTGGGGATGGTGTTTTTGGAGACATAGGCAGCATTCCTCCTCCTCCTCCAAACACGGCGAGTTGTGTTGATGGCAAAGAGCTCAATTTTACTCTCATCTGACCCCAACACTTTCATCCAGTCTTCCTCTGAATCAGTCAGATGTTCAGTGGCAAACTTCAAACGGGCCTGTAGATGGACTTTCTTGAGCAGGGGGACCTTGCGGGCACAGCAGGACTTCACGGCGTAGTGTGTTACCAACTGTTTTTGTGGTGACTATGGTCCCAGCTGCCTTGAGATCATTGACAAGTTCCTCCCGAGTGGTTCTGGGCTGATTCCTCACCGTTCTCATTATCATTGAAACTCCACGAGGTGAGATCTTGCATGGAGCTCCAGACCGAGGGAGATTGGCAGTTAATTTATGTTTCTTCCATTTGCGAATAATTGCACCAACTGTTGTCACCTTCTCACCCAGCTGCTTGGCGATGGTCTTGTAGCCCATTCCAGCCTTGTGTAGGTCCACAATCTTGTCCCTGACGTCCTTGGAAAGCTCTTTGGTCTTGGCCATGGTGCAGAGTTGGTATGCGCCAAATGTTGGTCGATTTCCCCTGTGGCGGGTTAGACAGCCACTGCCACTAGCCACTTTGGCTGGTTGAAAATAATGTTTATATTGTAGTTTTCTTAAAAGGCAGGGTTCGACAATAAAGATGGCCCAATATGCATGCAAATGTGATCTTAGAATCGAGAAGCAGCAAGACCAAATGAGAGGATGATCACTCGCGCGCACAGGTGATGTGATCCGCGCGACTGTTTAAAACGCGTGCGCACTTCCATTTCCTTGCGTGAAACAACCGTGCCTAGAAACGCAACTAGTGTGATCAGTTCTCTTTCAAATAGACTAGACAAAACGTTTTGCTGCTTTCAATAGCTCCAGACTGGTCTTTTGGTAAGCAGCACCAATTACTTTCGCTTTAACCATTTTTGAATAGACTATTAATTGGCCTAGCGTTAACCTTGTGTTCATCCTTTCATTATCACACACTGAAAGTTTTTCACCAGCTTTCAATTGCTTACAGGGGGAGTGCAGAATTATTAGGCAAATGAGTATTTTGACCACATCATCCTCTTTATGCATGTTGTCTTACTCCAAGCTGTATAGGCTCGAAAGCCTACTACCAATTAAGCATATTAGGTGATGTGCATCTCTGTAATGAGAAGGGGTGTGGTCTAATGACATCACACTTTATATCAGGTGTGCACAATTATTAGGCAACTTCCTTTCCTTTGGCAAAGTGGGTCAAAAGAAGGACTTTACAGGCTCTGAAAAGTCAAAAATAGTGAGATATCTTGCAGAGGGATGCAGCACTCTTAAAATTGCCAAGCTTCTGAAGCGTGATCATCCAACAATCAAGCGTTTCATTCAAAATAGTATTTTTGGTAATATGGTTTATAATTTTTTTACAATAACATTGCTTAAACTCCCCATTTATGAGTAGTTACTGGTGATCTGGGACCTTTAGCCAGGACAGATTACTGTGGATAGTTTTAGATGCACTACGGGAGTTATTTTTTTAAATGTCCATTGTTTTTGTTTGTTAAAGGAGTGTGTTGTTGAATAAATAGTATACAGCTATATTCAATTTGTTTTGACATTTAAAATTTGTGGATACGAATAATTATTTATGTTTGGTATGGTCAGAGATAAATTTGGTAAATCCCTAGAGCTCTGAAAAGTGATGTGAAATAAAAACTAATTGTAATACAACACTATGAAACCATGACCCATGTGCTCATACACGACACACAAAAAGTGAAATGAATGGGGAGGCATGTGGACATAACACAAAATCTAAATCCAGTTATTTTAGCGTGTCAGCGTCATATTTATGCATATAAAATATATTTTCCCAACAACAAAATTGTGGCTAGTGAAAATGGTGAGTGGCTAGTAATGTTGGAAATCTACTAGCCACAGTGGCCGGTGATCAAAAAAGTTAATGTCAAGCCCTGTATATATATATATATATATATATATATATATATATACACACAGGTCACTGTCTGGGAATGACTCTCACTCTGAACGGATGCTTATTTTTCTGATATCTCTGGCTGCCCCACCGGCATATTTGCTCCTTTAGCCCCATTTCCTCCTCAGTCATCCATGACTATTGTTCCATGGCCTTTGGTATAAAAGGTTTCGCATCAGGATTCAGACAACTGAAATGTCAGCACTGATGCAAAGTAGTAGGAAACCTAAACACCAGATCCACATCTTTAAAACAGTCTCCACATACTCTGCTTTACGTTCCTCCCCTTATTTTGGCTGCATGTTACAACCGGATTGATTGGCCGAAGAGGAGAACAAGCATAATTAAAGAGGGACAGGTACAGTTATAATCATTTTCTTCAGTGCCTTTTTCTGGTCTGTCACAGTGAGTGTTCACATCCTGTACAACAGTGTTGTTTTATGGCCTGTTTCCACTGAGTGGTACGGTACAGTTCGGTACGCTTTTATGGCCGTTTCCACTGTCAAAAGGTGTACCGAACCGTACTTTTTCGGCACCCTTTCGAAAGGCTACCAAACATGAGAAGCTGTGGAGCTACACGGGCAGCTGAATGCTGATTGGTTACAGAGATACGTCACGAGCTCGTAGAGCTAGTCAGAATGAAAACAAAGGAACCACCATGTTTAGCCACTTTATGCATATAATAACGAGAAATGGATGACCCAAACTCAAACAAACCTTGCCGTTGTCTTGATGTACAGCCACAAAGCCAAGAAGAAGAAAATCGTGTCCTGTTGTTGCTTTACGAGGCTGTCAAAAAGTATGAGCGGTTTTCGCTTTCTCCAGGGAGCTCGCGATCGCGTCTATATTTGATATAACGAAATTCATGAGCTGATGATAATAACGTGTGTGTGATTAATGAAGCGTCTTCGACGTCTGATCCGTTCAGAAAAGAAAAGGACAAACACGAGAGTGAAGCGCGAAACAAAGGAGAAGCCCGACAAAACACAGGAGCAAATTGGTTCAGCGACCTGAATCACAAACAAACTGCCATGTTTATCATCGCCTTTTGGACTATTATGAACTGGGAATGACGGAATTACTCTCTAACAGAGGCTACATGTGCTGGTGAAGATTACAGACACAGATGAGAGGTTTGCTCTGACTGTGAGTTATATGTTGCGTGTTGTTTTTGAACTCAAATAAGGACTAAATGTCTGCTGTGTGTAGTTTATCTGTAAGTGGTAACAAATCGGAGACTGTAAGGGTCTGTATGTGTTCATATATGTTCATTTATTTATTTATTTGATATAATTGCAGACGTTACAGTAGGCTGTTTTGCCTTATCATTGATCTGCAGGTGTAATCAAATCACGTTCATAAAAAAAGGTTAGTAATAAACATTTATACACAAGTATTTATATGTGTAAAGCATCTGTTTTGTGAGAAGTGCTTCTCATATGATATGTGAACGACCTGTACGGCTTTACTGTAGACATTTATTCAAGCGAAAATGACGTCGACTGAAGCTACCCTTTGTACCCTTTGTAGTGGAAACGCAAGCCTGATAAAGGTGACCCGTACCGTACCGTACCGTACCAGTCAGTGGAAACGAGCCATTAAAGCACTTGACCTGTCCATTTCCTAGTGTGTGATACAGAGTACAGTATTATACAGAGTATAATGGGGCTGAGAGATTAATTGAAGGCAATTTTCATGCACATTTCGGCATGTCATTTCAAACTCAGAAAACCTTCATTCACCCTTACAACACAAATGAAGACATTTCCTATGAAATCCAAGAGCTTTCTGTCCCTCCACTGAAAGCTAGGAAACCTAAAAGTTCGGTAACACTTTATTTTGATGGTCCATTTGAGTATTAGTAGACTGTCTGCTTAGTATCTGTTGACACTGACATTTAACTGACTATAAGAATCTTTGCAATTACATGTCAACTTACACTAACCACCAACCTAACAGTCTACTTATAATCTAATGATAATTAGTTGCAATGTAACTTAAATTCAACAAACGAACCGTCAAAATAAAGTGTGACCAAAAGTTCAAAGACCAAACAGGTAAAAACAGACATTATTAAAGTAATCTAGTGGTTTAACCTCAATTTTAAGAAGTGCAACTCTGTTCCTGGAGATCTACCTTTCTGCACCCTGATAAAAAACAGCTAAACCAACTAAAGCTGCACATGAATGAATGTTTCGGAGCGGAAACGCAAGCTCGCGCGACAAATTTTGCAGTTCACTGCGTTGAAAAGTTCCATAGATATTTACATTAGAGGTTGCCTACCCTGTTGTTGTCTATTGGAAGGAATGTGTCAATAGAGCCACCATTTATGTACAGTGTAGCGCTCCTTTGAAATTAATGCAGGACCAAGGGTCAGTGGAGGACTGGCCATCCAAAGCCAGATATAGAGATATATATATATATATATATGAGATCAGGAGTTTTCTCGCTGGTCAGTGTGCTGTTTTTTTAAATTTCGAAAATTATAATTTTACATCACTTTTCTACATTGACTACTGGAGTGCAGTATTAGACAATGTGCGCACCTGCACCTTATGCGCTAGACTCAGTTTAAAGCCACGGTCACACTGGGCTTTTCTCCGCATAGACTTCCATTCATACGCACGCGAATGCATCAGACCGGAAACACAGGGTCATGCATCGGAGTTTCGGTGCAAAGTTCAAGTTTGGTGAACTCTGACCTGCGAAATCGCATCACTTGACAGTGTGAGACCAATCCAGGATCAAAACATGACCTCTCTGAACAGAAATTTAAAACATGGAGCAATCGCTCGCTTTTTTCAAATGTCTTATCATCTTGTTTAATCCTGCCCCTTGACGCAGCGCTGTACGACAGAAATTTCGCAAAAGTTTTCTCATCTCTCAAAGGCCAAACTTTCTAAAATATATCCCAATGTCTCAGATATGTGTGATAAATGTAAACGTTCACCATGTAACCTTAGTCATATGTTTAGATTTTGCCCCAAGTTGCAAACCTTTTAGATTACTTTCTTTAAAATTGTTTCTGACTTTCTGGGGGTCAAGTTTGCCCTTTAATTGCGATCTTTGGTGTTCCCTCTCAGTGTGTCAGAGTCAGGGATAGAACCTGGGTCTCCGGTGTGAGAAGTTGGTCTCGTACCCACTGAGCCAAATAGGCGTTGAAGAACCCAAACCACAAAAAAGGAACTTTCTTCTAAGGAAAAAAAAAAAAAGTTTATTAATTGCAAAAAAAAATTAAATAGAAGATAAAGTTAGGGATGGCTGACGTGAAACTGACGTTTCGACACAGTGTCAAGATCCCGAAGCGCAAGTGTTTCGAAACACTGCACCGAAGCATGGTCCGAAACACCCAGGTCACGTGACTAAAGTGTTTCGAAACACTTGGTCATGTGACTAAAGCGATTCGAAGCATCTATCATTTCAGAAGCGTTTCGAGACCTGGCGAATGCGCATTTGACTGACAGGGTCTGACAATTCTTCTGTCTGTTATGGCCTAGTGGATCGTGTGTGTTGTAATTGAGCTTCAAATTACTTTTGGGTTCGAATCCCGACTTCTACAAATACTCTGATATCATGATTTTATGTATTTTAATCATGTTACTGTTTTATGGCGTAGTCCAAATAGGATACAGCTGCTGATACGCCATCAATACAGCATTATTTTTGTAACACTGTAGAACAATAATTCATTTTTTACAGTACTCTGATGGTTGGGTTTAGATAGACATAAATAAAATACAATAAATGGGAAGTTTAATGAATAATATAAATTATTCTTGTTAACTTCTGGCCACAACCGTGTCTGATCTAGCCTGTTTTTTTTGACCAAAACAAGACAAATTTATTCACAAAGTGTTTATTCGGATATCAGACCAATGTTGAAACAAAACGATACTAGAACAGAGCAATTCAAACTGATATTAAAGCATTTCAAAAGAGCTGTCTCAGCCTGTATTCGAACCCAGTATGCCCACATGGTAGTCATGAACCCTAACCGATTTACTAATCAATTTACAAAGTGGAGTTTAATACCTCAATTTGCTCAACTGTTCTTTGCTGACGCTGTTCCAGTGCAATGCATAAAAAAATGACCACTAGGTGTCACCATAGAGTGGGGTTTCGAAACATTTCGAAGCTTCGACACATTTGCTCCGACTGTTTTAGTGTTTCATGAAGCCTCGCTTTGCCCACCACTAGATAAAGTTAGAGCAGACCAAAAACTGCTGTTCCAATTTCCAAAAAAATACTCAAGAAGGGCAAACACTCAGGATTAGTAACTGCTCAAAAATACTCCAAAAATGTAAGTCATAAAAAACTTGGCATAAGATATATATTTTTTCACCAAATGAAGGAACTACTCACAGTGAGAGACAGGCTAGGATCCACAATAACCAAGCAACGAACTACTGAACTGAGGCTACTTAAATACAAACAACTCAACAAGACCCATGTGAAATCAATAACGGTGATTACAAATACAAAAATGAAGACAGAAGGAAATGAGGACATCTAGTGGTCAAGGAAAAACACTACAAGGAAAAAACTAAAATAACATGGCGCCGAAATCCTGACACAGTGTCAACCTTTAAACCGGAAACACGCTGACATTGTGGCTTTTGCATCTCTTCTCGCTAGGCGCAGAATACTGTTGTCTTGGACCTGCCCACAACCCCCCTCTATTTCATTGTGGCTCAAAGATTTAGGAAATTAAATACAATATCAGAGGTAGCGGAGAACCGTTTTTTGAAAAATGGCAACAATTTATTGCATTGTTTAATCACGTCAAAACCTTAGATGTGGATTGAGTGAAGGTATATGTGTATGTATGTATATAGTTTGTTATTATAATTGTTTCTCTGTACTTGTATTTATTTTATTTATTATTATTGTTTTGCTTATTTTATTTATTTATTCTCAGATGTTGTTTGTTTTATTTGGGGATTGTTTTGTGGGTTGTTATAAAATGTAAAATGCTATTTGCAAGAATAAAAAATTCCGTGACGAAAAAAAAAAGAAGAAGTGTAAAGTAAGGTTTATCTTAGATAATAATTTGGATTAGTCGATTAGCTATGGTGTATGTCTTTGGATGGTGGGAGGAACCCGGGGGAAACCCACGCGAACACGGGGAGAACATACAAACTCCGCACAGAAACGCCAACCAGCCTGGTAAGAGGCTGGACCAGCGGTGTTCTTGCTGTGAGGCAATAGTGCTAGCCACTGGGCCGCCGTGCCGCTCTATTAGAAAAAAGGGGGGAAGTAGGGGTGGAAGAGGGGAAAACTTCAAGATAAAGATAACTGGAGCGAAAAGCTCTGGTTGTTTATAATGCATCCTTCTGATTGGGCAGATTACAGAGCTAATGTGGTGCCAGCCGTGTTGATCGTGTTTATAAATAAACCGCACTTCGAGCAATGACATTATTAATGAAGTCCAAAGCCTCATTATTTCTGGTTTAGTAATCGATTTGAATCTTGGCGCAACCGTAGGGCATGACATTTTCTGTTGAGTTACACAAGCATATTAACAGCCTTCTGAGCATTTAAACCGAGCCACTATTAGAAAAGTAATACTCTTAATAATAATAACATGTGCATGTGTGCTCCAAGTACTACCCAAAGGTTGTCAAGTCATCTTTTTTTCTGTATAGCTTTATATAATGTAGATTACATAGATGAACAGGATAAAAACCAATAACAGTATTCCAGTTTGTAGGAAATATTCAGTGTCAGGCAGGTAGAATGCTGGCGTAGTTCAATTAAAACAGATTCAGTTCAATTTAACGCGAAGGATGACCCACTGAAGAGCAGCTCCTTGATAACAGCAAGCGTCCATCACGGTGGGAGTGCAGGTTCAAGTAGGTCCCGGCCAGGACAGGTGTTTAGACTTGACAAAGGCATCTGCGAGATATTCATTTGTCCCAGAGGTCTTGTGTTCTTGACACATCCATGTCCTTTCTGACTGTGCGGGACTGTGTTGAGGTCGTACTTTATGACAACAATCCGCTCTGGATACAGACTGGATCCAAGATTATGTGAACCACTGGACTTGGAGAGACAGACCGACTATTATCTGTGAAGATTAAATTGTTCTTACTGCGTCGTTTTGGAAAGTGTTCCTGGATCTTGTTACCCTGATTAATGCAACCAAGCAATCTTTTAAGGCCAGTGTCCCTGCAGAGTGTAGCTTCAACTTCCATCAACAAACCTGCCTGGGAGTTTCAAGTGTACATAGTAAGAGCTTGATTAGCTTGTTCAGGTGTGTTTGATTAGAGTTGGAACTAAACTCTGCAAGACACCGGCCCCCAGGAACAAGTTTGGTGACCCCTAGAATGAAAACGACATGTTAATCATGTTGATACCACACTATAATATTAACATTTTCTACTCCACAGGACTCTGTTCATTTACTGTGAGCGTCCCACGTGACTATGTTCTAATTCAGGAACAGAAGACTTGGGTCCAGGCACAAACCTATTGCAGACAGAATCACATTGATCTGGCCACTGTTCAGAGTAATGAAGACTATGGTAATCTACAACAAACGGTATATAATATGGCAACGATGGCTTGGATTGGGCTCTATGATGACGTAAATAGCTGGCGGTGGTTGTATAAAAATAAGAAAATTGATTTCTCTACTTGGAGCACTGGAGAACCAAACAACTACAAAGGACACGAGGCATGCGGTTTGATCCAGGATGACAACTGGAACGACTGGAATTGCAGTGTACTATTTCCATTTGTTTGCTTACATGGTACGAAATGATAGACGCAAGTGATAGTAATGTGACTATAACACTGCACAATGCGATGAATAGCATTTTTAAGTATCGACCAAGATGATCAACAATTTGGCTTGTTAATTCTATTTGATGAATTAGTAATACACTAAAAAAGCCTGTGATACACTGCAAATCAATATGACTGCTACAGTTCATGTTTCTTTAAAGTCGCCATAATGTGAAAAAAGAGTTTTTGAAATGGTTGCAAATTTATTAAAAATAAAAAAGCTGAAAAATCACATGTACATCAGTATTGACAGCCTTTGGCGTAAATCTCTAAACTGAGCTCAGGTTCATTCTGTTTCCACTGATCATTCTTGAGATGCTTCAGCAGCTTCATTGGAGTTCACCTGTGGTCAATTCAGTTGATTGGACATGATTTGAAAAGGCATACACCTGTCTATATAAGATCCCAGGGTTGACAGTGCATGTCAAAGCACAAACCAAGCATGAAGACAAAGGAATTGTCTGTAGACCTCCGAGACAGGATTGTCTAAAAGCACAAGGCTGGGGAAGGTTACAGAAACATTTCTGCGGCTCTGAAAGTTCCAATGAGTACAGCGGCCTCCATCATCAGTAAGTGGAAGATGTTTGGAACCATCAGGACTCTTCCTAGAGCTGGCCGGCCATCTAAGCTGAGTGATCGGGGGAGAAGGGCATTAGTCAGGGAGGTGATCAATAACCCGATGGTCACTCTGTCTGATCTCCAGGGTTCTTCTGTGGAGAGAGGAGAACCTTACAGAAGGACAACCATCTGTGCAGCAATCCACCAATCAGGCCTGTATGGTAGAGTGGCCAGACGGAAGACACTCCCCGCCTGGAATTTGCCTAAAGGCATCTGAAGGACTCTCAGACCATAAGAAACTAAACTCTCTGGTCTGATGAGGCTCAAATTGAACTCTTTGGAGTGAACGCCAGGCGTTACACTTGGAGAAAACCAGGCAGCGCTCATCACCAGGCTAATACCATCCCTACAGGGAAGCGTGGTGGTGGCAGCATCATGCTGTGGGGATGTTTTTCAGCAGCAGGAACTGGAAGACTAGTCAGGATAGAAGGAAAGATGAATGCAACAATGTACAGAGACATCCTGAATGAAAACCTGCTTCAGAGTGCTCTTGACCTCAGACTGGAGCGACGATCCATCTTCCAACAGGACAATGACCCAAAAGCACACCGTCAAAATATCAATGGAGTGGCTTCACAACAACTGGGTGTATGTCCTTGAGAGGCCCAGCCAGAGCCCAGACCTAAAATATATTGAACATCTCTGGAGAGATCTGAAAATGGCTGTACATTGTCGCTTCTCATCCAACCTGATAGAGCTTGAGAGGCACTGCAAAGAGGAATGGGCAAACATTTGTCCATTCGCCAATCTTCCTCCATTTTGTTTGCTACACCCATCTTTCAACAATCCAACTGGCTCCCAATGTACATAACATACACCGCCCTATATTTTTTAGAATTTCAGGAACATTTCAAGTGGATGTAAGTCAGGATAGAGGGGAAAAAAGCACAATCTTAACTTCAGTTTCATGGCGACTTTAAAGAAACAAATGGGATTTAGACTTACTGAGCAGTCTCTTAACAGCCCATTACTAACATGTTAAAGGGAACCACTGAAAGTTGTGAAACACGCTTGGTGCAAAAATGAAATCTGATTTAATATACTCTTATTACAGAAAATGCAACAAACAGGTTTGTTTTTATCAGTGACGCAAAGACCTGGCTGGATGCTCAGAGTTACTGCAGACAATATTACACAGAACTGGCCATCATTCAGAATCTATTTGAGAATCTCCTGGTGAGAAGGCTAATGAAGACATACTCGAGTGCTTGGATTGGTCTGTTCAGAGACACATGGAAATGGTCAGATGGTACAAATGTCTCCACTTCCGCCTTTACCTGGCCAGGTGAACAACCTGAAACAAATACTCTTCAAATACCCTGCGGTGTTTCAGACTCTGGTGGCTCGATCAGTTATCAGATCTGCTCTAATGCCCTTCCCTTCCTCTGCATACTCCGTAAGTTTGATTTCTGATCCTCAGCTGCTGATTGCTACAAAATGTTTTTGCCTGATATAGGAATTTTTGAGATATAAATTCATATTTTTGGGTTCTATATATTAAAATATGTTATATATGAAACACATATTTTGAAATGTTACAAAAAAATAAAAGATACTAATCTTTATTTCTCTTTTGAATTACATATACAGTTGAAGTCAGAATTATTAGCCCCCCTGTTTATTTTTTTCCCCAATTTCTGTTTAACTGAGAGCAGATTTCTTCAACACATTTCTAAGCATAATAGTTTTAATAACTCATCTCTAATAACTGATTTATTTTATCTTTGCCATGATGACAGTGAATAATATTTGACTAGATATTCTTCAAGACACTTCTATACAGCTTAAAGTGACATTTAAAGGCTTAACTAGGTTAACTAGGCAGGTTAGGGTAATTAGGCAAGTTATTGTATAATGATGGTTTGTTCTGTAGAATATCGGACAATTAAGAAGTGCCTTTGTGCAACACATTAAAGGCGTTTAGAAGAGCCATAATATGTGAGCAAACGCTTGTGCTCATGATTAATGTACATTCATGATTATATTTATGTATATGATTATATATACCATTATTTACAATAATATTCCCTCAACTGTTACCATTTTAAAGCAACTCTATATGGCGCATTTTTAAAGTTGTAAATAATTTGCGGAAAGGATCAAAGCAAGAGGAGGATCTTCATCATTCTTCATCATTTAATTCATGCATGCAGGAACTTATTTTGCGCCATATAGAGTTGCCTTAAAATAGTAACAGTTGAGGGAATATTATTGTAAAAAGTCGTTATCACGACATAACTTTATTAAGTCATTATCACGACATAACAACTTTATTAAGTCGTTAGCACGACATAACTTTAATAAGTCGTTATCACGACATAACTTTATTAATTTATTATTACGACATAACTAAGTCATTATCACGACATAACAACTTTATTAAGTCGTTATCATGACAGAACAACTTTATTAAGTCGTTATCATGACATTACAACTTTATTAATTCGTTATCA
>CAIGQZ010032134.1:1777567-1803600 GCA_903798205.1 Danio tinwini
GATGTGGTCAAAATACTCATTTGCCTAATAATTCTGCACTCCCTGTACGCCAATTTAAAGTGAGTTTTTCCTTAAAACAAGCAAAATAATCTACCAATGAGGTAAGCAAAATAATGTTATTTCAAAAGGAAAAACAAGATTATTTTTATTTTTTAAATATAATTTTTTGCAGTGTACTTTACGGTTATTTAATGGTAATCATGAGATTTGCAGTCAGGTCTTGTTCACTTTAATACCCTTTAAAGTGAGCACACTTCTTTCAAACTGCAATCATGGTTGAGTATCCTGTGGGTAATAGCAGGTCAACTATTGTCAAATGAAACAAACCTCATGTGAACAAAAGAAGCCATAAGACATCAAGTCCACGAGACATCAGTAGCTGTTTCCATCCACTTGTTTTTAGTGCGCATTTTGGAATATTGCATACAACATTTGTGATGGAAACACGTAATTAGTTTAGTTACCCTGCTGAAAAGTCCAGCTTAAACCAGCCTAAGGTGGTTGGCTGGTTTTAGCTGGTCGACCAGCCTGGTTTTAGAGGGGTTTGGGCCATTTCCAGGCTGGTTTCCAGCCATTTCCAGCCTGGTCTTAGCTGGTCAGGCAGGGAGTTGACCAGCTAAAACCAGCTTAACCAGCCAAAACAAGCTATGTCCAGCTTAAACCAGGCTGTTCAAACTGGTTTTAGCTGGTTTAAGCTGGTCAGAAAACCAGCCTGGAAATGGCCAAAACCTTTCAGCAGGGTAGTAATAACTAGTTGGATTTTTCAGCAGGGTAGTAATAACTAGTTTAGTTTAAAATCAGGGCCTGATATGTAGAAACCCAATGGGCACATTGACCAAAAAAAACCCCACCAAAAATGCTAATCAATTAGATATCAGTTACTGTATACTGTGATGTTTAAATCACATCAAATTGACATCTAACATTGGCGTCAAATATTAGATGTTGATTTAATGTTGATTTGACATGAAGGTAGTTTACATGCATTGTAGGTGAACAAAATCCACTGTGATTTTAAATATTCTGTGGTTATTTTGGTGGTTAAATGGGCGTTTTGACATCGAAACGATTTTTTTATGTCGATGTCAATTTAACGTTGTTTTAGCATTAGCTATGTTTCCATCCAAAAATGCGAACGAACTTTATGCGCAAAACTGGATTATCGCATAAAAGAATGAAATCGTCACCTCCTGATTAACTGGTGCCAAATATATCCACAGTAAAAACTGAATTTGCTGAAGTAGGAGAAGTTGCGTCAATCTTTTCTTCATCTAATAAATGACTTGCGCATCAGAAGGCAATCCTGACACGCAGTGACTGCGCAATGGTGTTTGAAGGTGTCAGATGCGGAGCACAGACGCTCTTGATTTTGGAGATCTTTAATAATATAACACTAATACTTTAATGGTAAGCCGTTTTAGAATGACCAAAACAACATTTCAAATGGTTTACAGTGTGCTCAGCCTGCTGGTTTGTCCATTCACACACATTTTTATCATCACATGATCTCTTATAACAAAAACACAACCTTTTTTAATGCGCACACTGGAATTTGTGTGGTTAAAGTGTTTCCATTGTAGTTTATTTGCATCTTTTCTTATCGAATAAAGTTTATCCTACTCAGTTATGCGCATGTTTTTTATGCGCATTTTCTAAATTTATGCGCATCATGGCGTTTCCATCAACCGCTTTTTTATGCGCGTAAGCAAAATGCGCATAAAAATAGGTGGATGGAAACATAGCTACTGAGGTGCATTAATTGCTATTAGAAAGACTTAATAATAAATGCCTGATTCTCTTCTTCAGATAAACCAGATGCTGATGAAATGGGATCTAGAAACAGAAACAAAAGTGACGTTGAGAATTCAGCCAGACGGAAACGTGTTTACACTTTTCAAGAAACCATGCAAGCAAAACATGTGTCAGTCAGAAGCTACAGAGCACTGTTAACTCACAGACATGTTTAACCAGCCTGGTCTCACGAGGAAACGTAAGTATTTTACGTTTTGTCAGGTTAGTGGCTAATTCGTACGAGTTCAAATGTACGATTTTTAAAAAGGAGGCGTGGCACCTAATCCCACCCCTAACCCCAACTGTCATTGGGTGATGAGAAAATCATACTAATTTGTACAAATTAGATCGTACGAATTTATACGAATTAGCCACTAAATCAAAAAGTTGCGAATTGCTGTGAGATTGCGTTGGTTTTACTCTGTACTTGTAAAGTCAACAGAATGATCTAAATGGGATATTCGGATAAAGTCTGACTATGTGTTGATTATAATATGTTTTGTTTACTCTTTCGTTTAATCATCGTAACATGTGGATTAATGAAGCTTTTATTGAAATGATTTAAGTTATTTTAGATTTGTTTCCTAACAAAATCACTTGAGTTGGCTCATGACAAAACATGTAAAGTGCACTGTACAGAAACATCCAGTCTTTTAAACATATCTTTGTAACTGTCAAATTGTAATTTTGTTTGTGTGCTTATCCGCTCAAATAAAATGATTAGAAGCGTTGGCTGTGATTATTTTCTGAATACCATTTCATCAATAAATCACCTGCAGCAGTGTTTCTCAACCATGTTCCTGGAGGACCACCACATTTTCCATGTCTCCATAACCAAAACACAAATATAGAAATATTTAGCATGCAAATGTGGGCCACTTTAGGCAGTTATGCAGCACTGGTGGTATTCCTTCGGCCCAGACAAAATGAATGTGAGCCTGAAGTGGCCCACCTGTGACAAAGGGGGGCCAAAGATTCAAATTCATATATGGGCCATTTAAAGCAAAGATTTGGCACTTATGGCAAAATGTAATCTGAATGTAAACCTAATGTGACCCATGTGGAAAATGGTCAATTTGGCCCAAATGATGGAGAACAAATGTGGGCCACAGTTGGCAAAAATGTGGCATAGTCATTTAAGGGTAATCTGAGTCTAAACCTAAAGTGGCTCACACGATTCAGTGCAAATGTGGCCCAGTTATCTTAAAACATATGGGGGCCACTTTTGGCAAATATTTGGCACAGTAAGCTCTGGCTATTGCGGTTGTGAGCCTAATGTGGCCCAGAGAAAATATGGCAAATGTGGCACAGTTATTTTAAAACATATGTGGGCCACTTTTGGCAAATATTCAACACAGTAAACTCTGGCTAATGCAGCCGTTAGCCTATAGTGGCCCAGAGAAGATATGGAAAATGTGGCCCAGATATCTTAAAACACAGGTGGGCCACTTCTGGTGAATATTCTGCACATTAAGCTCTGGCTAATGTGGATTTGATCCTATATTGGCCCAGAGAAGATATGGCAAATGTGGCTCACTTATCCTAAAACAAATGTGGGTCACTTTTAGCAAATATTTGGCACAGTTAGCTCTGGCTAATGTGGCTGTGAGCCTAAAATGGCCCAGAGAAGATATGGCAAATGTGGCTTAGTTAACTTAAAACATATGTGGACCACATAGACTAAAGTCACCATCATGGAGAAAAAAGTTTGCTTTAGTTGGGCTCTTAGCCCTAAACCTCTTAATATAATTTTTATTTTGGGCTGTTGTAACTTTTAAGAACTTTGCTTGCCATTTTTATTCATTACAGCAAACAAGCCAAGTAAAAAAAACATCCAAGTGAGGCACAACCTGTGATGAAATAATATAATTCACTGATGTTAGCGAATGTTTAATCCATTACTAGAAGTAACATAATAACATGCTTGCACATGCCACAGAATTATGAAGGTTTATAAGCTAAAAAATTCTATGGTTCAACTTCTGCTCACAGAGACATCAATAATCAGAGTATGAACCTCAACAACGATGACAATTCACAAAATAAACAAAACTCACAAACATCACAAACAGGAGACTAAAAGTGACAAAATGAAAACGTCAACATAAACAGCAGAATCAAAAGCAAATTATGAAAACTGTAGCATCAATAAGCTGTATAATGTCTTCATACTGTAATGCATGTTGGGATTTTTGTACTTTTGCCAGCAAGTGTAAGATGTAGGCCCAGAATAGGGTCAGTTCTGGTTCATTTGGTTGAATTCTGGCTGATATGTGGTGTTGCTTTGGCTTATTTGTGGCCCAGATCTGGCAAATAGGAGCGAACCGGCCAATTGCCATCATCCCATGCAGTATGTGGGCCGGATGTAAGTGTCTGGTGTGGGCCGGATTTGAGCCACATTAATTTTGCTATCTGGGATAGCATTACTAACCGGCGAGGAAACCGGCATGGACAGCGCTTCTACATAGTTCATTAATAGAAAGAACAGCCAGAAAAAGAAAACTGATGGATTATTAGCCCCCCTAAATTATTAGCCCCCCTGTTTATTTTTTCCCCAATTTCTGTTTAATGGAGAGAAGATTCATTCAACACATTTCAAATCATAATAGTTTTAATAACTCATCTCTAATAACTGATTTATTTTATCTTTGTCATGATGACAGTGAATAATATTAGACTAGATATTCTTCAAGACACTTCTATACAGCTTAAAGTGACATTTAAAGGCTTAACTAGGTTAATTAGGATAAAATTAGGGTAATTAGGCAAGTTATTGTATAACGATGGTTTGAAATTGAAAAATATAAAGCTTAAAGGGGCTAATAATATTGACAGTAAAATGGATTAAAAAATTTAAAAACTGCTTTTATTCTAGCCAAAATAAAACAAATAAGACTTTCTCCAGAAGAAAAAATATTGTCAGACATACTGTGAAAATTTCCTTGCTCTGTTAAACATCATTTGGGAAATATTTAAAAAAGAAACAAAAATTCAAAGGGGGGCTAATAACTCTGACTTCAACTGTATGTATGAAGGAATGTAGTCCTCCAGGGGTGGACAGGCTAGCCATGCTAGCCATTATTTCCTGTATTAAGATTGAAAGTCTATATATATATATATATATATTTGTAAAAGTCAGTATCAGTTGTCAATATATTTACAATGATGAAGGAAGTCATTGGTCAGTTAACCAGAATGATGAAAATAAAACATCTTTTTCACATTGGGAGGTGGATTCAACCCATACTGCATACCTGTCAACATTGGGATGTGAAAATAAGGGATATGCCTACCATAATAGCCCCCCCCCCCCCCATTAAAAAATAAACCAAATTACTAAATATGTTGATTTGGAGCTGTTTCATTGTAAATAAACAGTTAAATGGTCAGTAATATGTTTTATTATTATTATTTACAAAAGAAAAAATAAATGGTGTACATTAGCAGCAAATATATTAGCAAACAGTTCAGCTTATTACAATTAATAGCTATTATAATGAAATAAAATCAAGCTATCAAATCTCATTAGCCGTTTCTCCGCTGTATAACGTACGCATTTTAATTAAAGAGCGTCGAATGAATCTCTCATTTATTTAGATTTATTTTCATTTGATTACATTAATTAACAGGCGTCACTTTAAAAACTAAATTTTATGCTCATTTAGGACGAAATTAGTTGTGTTTGAAAAAAACCCCACCAAAATCGACATCTTCAGATATTATTAATATTAATTATGTGTATATGTCTGTTAAAACGCACCCAAACCCAGACTTTCGCTCAGTTTCAAATCGCATGTACAGAATCTGTTTGGGAAACAGCCTCTGTTTATCACGTTGGAGCGCGTCAGCTGACAGTCACGCACCGCTATATGACTGTTTTGAGGATTGCATATGAAGGGGAGACGCACCTGTAATAAAAGGAAAGGGAATCCCGCCATTTTTATAGTTATTTTTAAAGTGTTTTCATGCCCAAACAAAGCGAAAGCACAGAACAGACTCACATTTAAGAGCAAAGGGCGGCCCCTGGTGGTTTGGCGGTATGGGTTGCGTATAGTGAGGCTCTGCTCTTTAATGTTTATTGCCATCCTTCAGATAAAGGTTGAAAATGTGGGAGAAATACAGGAAAATACCTTTTCGGGATGATAGCAGGAAAGAACTGTGAAATACGAGAGAATCCCGGGAAAAACGGGACGGTTGACAGGTATGATACTGTTGTACTTCATTTGGTCGAAATCATAATGCTTCTTCTAAGTTGAAGCTTGTTTAGTGAAATTAGTTCCTGTGCAATTTAGAATTAGCCCCACTTGGATAATAACGGTATTTACCGCAGTATGACAGAGTGAGCAAAGCTAATTCTTTATTTTATGTTTGCACAATTACTGTTTACTACAACATTTAAATGTAATTTATTTGTTGCTGATCCTCCTGTTTGCACATCAGTCTATTTATAATCAGAAGGTAAACTTTAATGTAAATGTTGAAATCATTTTAGTTTTTTTTTTTTTTTAAATGGAAACTGTTTATTAATTATAATTTGTAGGCAGTGATGTCAAAGCTACTGAATTAAACGGTAAACGATGAACATAGGGCTACCTCAGCTACTAGGCCATCTAATGTTCAGTTCAATTCTGCTTTATTTCTATAGCGCTTTTACAAAGTGGATTGTGTCAAAGCAGCTTCACATTGAAGATTAAAGTAAATGTAAACAGTGTCAGTTCAGTTTTCAGAGTTTAGTTCAATTCAATTTAGCTCAGTTCAGTGTGGTTTAATAATCACTACTGAGAGTCCAAACACTGAAGAGCAATTCCATCGATGCGCAGCTCTACAGAAATCAAACCCAAAAACTTCACCAATTGACGAAAGTGAAGAATTAAAAAAACCTGGAGAGAAACCCAAATGGCCAAACGTCTTGAGCAGAGCTGCAGTCTAGGCGCCGGAAGCTGGACCTCAGCGAAGACTCGTCTGTCCCTGGAACGTCACAGGAATCAGTCTCATGCTCTCCACTCTTCCATGACCACCACAGCAGCTGCTCAGGATACGGCCTGTTCAGGATTTTGAAAATCTTGGGTTCAACTCGTTGCTGGTCTTGGATCGCAACTTTGCCACAACCCACATAGCAAATGGACTTGTCCCAAGTGTGGCCTCATTATGGCACTGCTGGCGTGTTGCCGGCACTGGCGTGCATAATGTCAGCCGAATGTGGGCCATGCATGGCAATAATAGCACTGCATGCATGACGGCAAACTACATTTGGGCCAGTTGTGGATGGGAGGTGTGTGGCCCAAATTAGTGTTCACATTATTTAGATAACATTAGGCTGGGTTATGGTTTTTGGGGTTTCTGGTTAAAGGGTGGTGTTGATATGGTTAACTTATAGCTGAGAATCGATACCAATAATAAACCTGGTTTGGCCCAGTTCAGGGCCAGTTAAGGGTAATAAATTGACTGAGATTCGGGTCGGTTATGGTTCATGTGTGGCCCTTGTCTTAAATCCAGTTATGGGCCACTTCAGGACCGTCATTCTTTGCGGTACTCGGACAGAGGGAAATGTTATTGAGTGGCCCGGAGCTGGGCCAGAAAACATTTGCTATGTGGGAATATGTGTGGCAAAGTTGTTTTTAAAGAGCATGTTAGTAATATGTGCCGTATGTGGGTCTAAAATACACATACACTGCAAAAATGATCTTCTTACTTAGATTTTTCGTCTTTTTTCTAGTCCAAATATCTAAAAGTTCCTGAATCAAGAAGAATTTAATAGATAAGAAAAACATATTGTTTTGTTTTTTAGAAATAATGTGGCAAAATTAAGTGAGTTTTTCTTCAAAACAAGCAAAATAATCTGCCAATGGGGTAAGCAAACTAATCTTATGTCAAAAGGAAAAGCAAGATTAATTTGCTTACCCCATTGGCAGATTATTTTGCTTGTTTTGAGAAAAAACTCACTTAATTTTGGCACATTATTTCTAAAAACAAGACTGTGTTTTGTTTGCCTAGAAAATGCTTCTTGATATAATAATTTTTAGACATTTGGACTAGAAACAAGAAAAAAAATCGAAGAAAAGCATTTTTGCAGTGTACATGTTGCTTATTACAAAGAGAGGGATGCGTAGCATCACACTAACATCTTTAAATATGAAAAACGTACGGAATAAAATGTAAAATAAAATATTGGCCTTTGACCACAAACTTGAATTGTTAAAATAGAGTCAATTAAAGGGACAGTTCATCCAAAAATGTACATTTACTCTCTAAAACCTGTGATCACTGACTTTCACAGTAGGAAAAATAGAAATTTTGTAGGTCAATAGTTACAAGTTTTCAGAATATTCCAAAATATATTGGTTTGTGACAAGTGAATGATGAGTAAACGATGACAGAATGTTTAGTTGTGTTTTAGTTTGATATCAGTGTGAACATCAGAGTAAGAACAAGCTGAAACTAAATAACCCAGAAAAAGAAAAAGCCAGATTCGTTTTTCTTAGTTTTTTTTAACTCTTTCTATTTAAATGTTTTTATCAATTGTCCTGTCAAAGCAGTATTCAGTGCTTCTTAACCCTACTAAAATGCTTATTCATTTGAACTCGGTGAATAAGTGAATGTGAAAGTCAGACCTCAGTGTCTCCGGCTGACAGTGTGAACTCTTCAGTCCAGCAGAGAGCAGCGTCACTCCTGAATCCTGCAGATTATTGTTACTCACGTCTAGCCCTCTCAGTTTGCAGTTTGAGGACTGGAGAGATGAAGACAAACACTGACCGGTCAATCTACAACCAGCCAGTCTGAATAAAACAATAAAAGGGGTTCAATAATTAGACATGTCGAACCACATAGTTAAAAACAAGATTCAAAGTGACTGACCACAATATTTTATGACCAAAGATATTGAAGAGAACTTGCACAGAAGGACTTCAAATATTGATGATGATGATAACAAAGTAACAAGAGCTTAAAGTACTTAAAACACTGGTAAACTGAGACTGAGATAGACTCTCTTCAATGATTATGCTTTGCACCATTTATTTAAAAGCACTATGTCAAATAAAGTGTTTTCTTCTAAACAAAAACAAGTGCTCAAAGTGCTAAACTGAACTGCTAAACTGAAGATCAGAAGTGAACTCAAGGCCGTTATCACTTTTTTTTTCTTTTTTTTTTCTGGGTTGTAAGCAAAGTCCTGCAAGCTTTTTCTTTTTAAGCCATTTGGGCCAGAAGATGGAGCTAGTCGAGTGGAGGAGGCTGAGGGTCTGCTGCTGTTTGTCCAATCCTGGTTTTTTTTTTCTTCTGTCAAGTAACAATATCAGGCTGCCTCAAATCGATCGCTCCACAGGAAATATGCATTTAATGAATGCTCCGCTGTTATTATTATTTCACAAAACCTCTGTCAACAATTTTAATAAAAGATTATGTCTTATGATTATGACTTATTTCCCCCGTTTCACTCAGTGTTCATGTTTGCGCGTGCTGCGACCAACCGTCTGTCTTTCTGTCTGAGTGAACGACTGAATGCAACACAAGCTCATTCTGAAAACGCAGTCCAGTGGACGTTTCTGGAGACCGTGAATTATGTAGCCGGAGGTTCGTATGGCTTCATTTCGTTTTTTTAAATGAACGCTACGGGGCGGTTGCTTTTGTCGCTTACCGGCTGACCGCTTACCTCGGTGTGGAGGGTTTTCCCGCCTCAACCAGTTTGTCCCCTTAGCTTGTCGTGTACGTTGGTGGACTTGAGATGCAGAAAGAAGTTGACGACGACGACCGGGTTCGAGTCCAGGGAAGAGCGTTTCCAGAAATTAGGTAAGACAAAAACAGAATCCAAAAAAAATTTAAATGATCAAGTGAACAACAGGCCGAGAATGCAGTAAAATCTGAAAACGTGGTAAAAATCAGACGAGGGCTTTCATTCTTTTCTTGACGGCTTTCGTAAACTGTTGGTTGGGTTCAGGGAAGTATGTTGGTCAATCAATAAAATTGGTTGGGTTTGGGAAAGGAGGAAGGTGGGCCAGTCGATTGGCTGGTTGCCCAGTCAATCATTCAGTCAGAAAGACCAACGGTTGGTCAACAGCGGCCTCTGGTGGGTTTGCGCGAGAGCAGCGCTCGCGATTTAACATATAAAAAAGCGCACACAGCGGCCTTTTCGCGATTCGCGAAAACAAAAACTGCAAAAATATGTACCTCTCGTGACATATTTCACGGTCTCCAGAAACGTCCATGGGACTACGTTTTCAGAATGAGCCTGGGTTAACTGAATGATTGACTGGGCGACCGGCCAATCGACTGACCCACCTTCCTCCTTCCCTAAACCCAACCAATTTTATTGATTGACCCGCCCACCCACATACTTCTCTGAACCCTACCAACGGTATACAGAAGCCATCCAGAAAAAGAAAAGGCCTCGTCTGATTTTTACCACATTCTCACCCTGTTATTGACTTGTTCATTTTATTTTTTTGGATTCTGTTTTTGTCTTTCCTGATTTCTGGAACCGCTCTTCCCCGGACTCGAACCCAATCGTCGTCGTCATAGTCAACTCGTCTCTGCTTCTCAAGTCCGCCGACATACACGACGAGCTAACGGGACAAACTGGTTGTGGCAAGAAAACCCTCCACACCGAGGTAAGCGCCGGTAAGCGTCAAAAGGAACGGCGTCATACCACCCCGTAGAGTTAATTTTAAAAAAACGAAATGAAGCCATACGTAACTCCGGCTACATAATTCGCGGCCTCCAGAAACGTCCACGGGACTGCGTTTTCAGAATAAGCCAGGGTTGGATTTTTTGCAATGTGGAGTTATATACTTTAGTTTTCCTTTTGTCAGCCCAGTGGTCTCTGATTGAAAGGAGGCAACATTCATTGGAATAAACTCATACTGTACTTAAAGCAGGAATTCTGTCCCATCAAAAGGTACTGCCCCCCGTGACAAGGGTTTGTACCTTCTTTGGGACAACATTGTACTATTTTTTCTAAGAGTGTACTAAATATCTCACAGTCAACTGTTGGTGGAGTTATAACAAAGTGGAAAGTGAGACAACCCTGCTGAAAAATCCAGCTTAAACCAGCCTAAGATGGTTGGCTGGTTTTAGCTGATCGACCAGCCTGGTTTTAGAGGGGTTTTGGCCATTTCCAGGCTGGTTTCCAGCCATTTCCAGCCTGGTCTCAGCTGGTCAGGCTGGGAGTTGACCAGCTAAAACCAGTTTGACCAGCCAAAAACAGTTATGTCCAGCTTAAACCAGGCTGGAAATGGCCAAAACCCCTCTAAAACCAGGCTGGTCGACCAGCTAAAACCAGCCAACCAGCTTAGGCTGGTTTAAGCTGTTTTTTTCAGCAGGGAACAAACTGAAAACAACAGAAAGTCAGTGTGCCAAGGTCACCAACTGCACTGCTAGAGGATTGGGCAACATTACCTAGAGGAATGGGCAAAAATACCCATACACACTTTAAAGTCTACGCCAGGGGTGCTCAACCCTGCTCCTGGAGATCGACCTTCCTGCTATGTTCAGCTCCTACCCTGATCAAACACACCTGGACCAATGAATTAAGACCTGAACAGCACTGGATAATTACAGGCTGATATGGGTTGTAACTGAAATCTGACCGTAGATCTCCAGGAGCAGGGTTGGTCATCCCTGGTCTACATGAACTAGAGCTGAAGATCTTTGACAGAACACGAATGAACTGGACAGGGTTCTGGCTTAATTTCTATAATTTTACACAGGCTCAGACCAAGCTCTGGGTTTGGGCTGGCATGGTAAATGAGCTGTCGTGATGTGTTTCGATTAGCTTGAGAAAGATCCCAAGGGGGTGAAACAGAGCCTTGCCCCTCACCATTTTGCACCGCCAACTACAGCAAATACATCAAACTGAATTCTGCCAGGCTCTGGCCCTGTCAGGCTTAACTTTTAAGGCCCGATTACAGCTCCAGCCTGAACCGGATGTTGCAGAGTCTTTTATTTTAGTATGTTGATGTACTTCCACTTGAATATTGAGTAGGGGGCAGAGATTTCACTTTGCACATCATTCCCTTGTAGAAAACTAATGGTAAGAAGGACTGTCTCTCCAAAAGCAGAAGCAAATGCTCAGACTTTGATTGAGGATTACTAAAACAAAAAACAAAACAAAACAAAAATCAGTGAATTAACTTGCACAGAATAAACTCAAGGATAAATATGTGGGCTAGAAAATATGTGTATTGTGTGCTAGTTCATCTAAAATCATGTGTATAATTGTAATATTTTAAGTTTCACACAAGTTTCAAAAGGTTTTTCCAACTGCATATTATTACCCAAACAATATGACATCAGTGCGATGTTGGTTAGTATACTGCATTATATGGTATATTGCTTATATCAGTATACTACTATACTTAAAAGGTTTAATTCCTGCTTTGTTGCTGTTGTTGTTGAAACATTTGCTATGCAAATAAGAACCAAACCCGCTGACAAATGATCTGCTGTTACTGAATTCTTAAACATTTATTTATATTAAATGAGAAACGGTTCGTAATAATTGTTCACAGTCTTCCTGTTATTACAACATATTAACATATTTTTGATCAAAGAAATTAAGCAGAAGAGAGACTTCTTTCAGAAACGTGGAAAAGATCTAACTAAATTATTGTGTACTGTCCAATTGCTATAAATACTCTATTTATTTATTTATCCTAAACTGAAATAACTTACCAGGACTCTTTGCAGGATTATTAATAAGCTACATACCATAATAAAAGCTTAATGCACTAAAGATAAGCTGGAAAACTGGAATGGGCTGTCTGGGATGATCCTCAAAAGGTCCAGATCTTACCTTGAAAGGAGAGGTTACTGTGTCAGTATAGGTGACCATAGGTCGAGGTGGACACCCATGACATGTGGAGTCCCACAAGGTTCAATTCTGGCACCTCTCCTGTTCAACCTTTATATGCTCCCTCTGAGCCAAATAAGGAGAAAGAACCAAATCTCCTACCAGAGCTTTGCTGATGACACTCAGATCTACTTAGCCTTACTGCCTAATGACTACAGCCCCGTTGACACCCTCTGCCAATGCATTGATGAAATGAACAGCCAAAACTTTCTTCAGTTAAAAAAAGAGAAAACTGAAGTCATTGCATTTGGAAACAGAGATGAGGTTCTCAAGATGAATGCGTACCTCGGCTCTAAAGGTCAAACAACAAAAAATAAGGTCAAGAATCTCGGTGTGACTCTGGAGTCAGGTCTGATGTTCAATAGTCATGTCAAAGAAGTGACTATCATCTCAAAAACATTGCAAGAATCAGACGCTTTGTTTCCAGTGAAGACTTAGAGAAACTTGTTTATGCTTTTATCAGCAGCAGGATGGATTACTGTAATGGACTCCTCACCGGCCTTCCCATAAAGACAGTCAGACAGTTGCAGCTCATTCAGAACGCTGCGGCCAGGATTCTGACCACGAAATGGCCTCGATACATTACAGATATGTTCACTAAATACAAACAGATCACTCAGATCTTTAGGATCATATAAACTAGAATTTCCAAGAGTTCAGTCAAAGCAGGGTGAATCGGCTTTCAGCTGCTAACAGCGCCCCCTGCTGCTGGAATCAGCTCCCAGAAATGATCAGACGTGCTCCAACATTAGGCACATTCACATCAAGACTGAAAACACATCTGTTTAGCTGTGACTTTACTGAATGAGCACTGTGCTACGTCCCACAGATCGCACTATTGTGTCTTGCCTTTCTTCCTTTAAATTCCTTTATAACCTGTTTGAACAGCATCTGTTTTTAATCATTTTTATTCTTTGTTTTTATGTTCTTACACTTGTCTCTTTTATTCCTGTTTATGTAAAGCACTTTGAATTGCCACTGTGTATGAAATGTGCTACATAAATAAACTTGCCTTGCCTAAAGACAGTGATACTGTATTATATTTATTCGATTCATTCTGTTTTGTTCATTGGATGTGTTTATGTTACAAGTACTAGATGCCACATCTAAATTTGAAAACTTTAGTTATAATCTTACATAATATAAACAATTTGTGACAGAGGGATGTTTTTAAAATGGTTTCCATCAACAGTTGTTTTAATTACAATGCTTATGTGGGAAATTGAGAATACTACACAAGTAAAAAGGCTGCCATTTTAAGTGATGTTTCATAAACAAATTTCAGGAGGGGCACGGCCAGTCTTTGACGAGGCTAATTTACACAGACAATCATTGTATTATCCAATCAGGGGTACGTTTCCGAAAAACACCGTTAGCCAACTAAGGTCGCAAGTTCCGTCATTACAAACATAGTTTGTTGATTTGCTGTTTCCCAAATCCGTCGTTCCAACAAACATTCGCAAACTGCGTCGCAAACTGACTTGCAACTACACCTCTGGAGCTGTAGTTAGAAGCAGAGTTCCTGGCTGTGTTCTATTCCCAGTTATCCCCCCTATGCCCTATTCAGTTATAACATTATAAGCAAAAACAAAAGCATTAAAGTCATCTCTCTTAGGTGTAATTTGCTTTCAAAGTGTTTTTACAGTTCAGTTTTAGCGATCGTCATGTTTACATTTGCGTTCCCTTCGCAGTGCACTTTAAAAACATTGATGTCATTTTGAACACAGCCGTGGCTCATGACGAAAGCTATAGGTGACCTGTTATTTAAAATCGGAATTTATGTTACGCCCCCAAAGCTCCAAAAAAACATAGCATACATTGATGCTTTAATTTTATAGTAAGCTATTTATTAAGTGTCTGTACTGTCGTAACCAGGAGATGACAACAGGGGTGAGGATCCAAACGCAGGGTTTTATTATCAGGATGGTCAGGCAAGCAATGATCAATACAGGAGCAAACATGTATGAGGGCAATCCAAAGTCGTAATCAAAATAACAGGCAGATGGTCACAAGGCAGGGAGAAACAGACTAACAAGGCGAGGGTCAAAACACGGCACAAACAAGACAAAGGAACCGCGTTGTAATGTCACTATAACAGATAACGAGACTCTGCAACTTCTGTGTGTTTGTGTGCTGACTTTATAGTCCATGTGATCAGCTTATGAGCGGCTTCAGCTGTGAGTTTGCAATCAGACAGGATTTGTAACCGGTTGTGTGGGTGTGGTGCATGACTGAATATGTAGTCAATAAAATGGCGGATTTGTAGTCCATTAGTGAACTGTGTGACTGCACAGGCTGGATCGCCGGTGATCGTGACAACTGTATATTAACAAGGGCCTGTTGGTTAGAACATTTCTGCAGTGTTTACATGCGTCAAATTGTAAAAGCAGACTTTTCAAAAAAGAAAAATTAATAAACTATATCCTACTTATTAATAATAATAATAATAATAATAATAATAATAATCATTAATATTAATATTAAAGTAGGATTTTTTTTCATAAATAATAAATAAATGGCCTCATTATTTATTCATGTGATTTAAATATGCATACGTGTAAGCTTTTGTAAGTGATTTTATGTTTTAGAATAGGATATGTATTGTTCTGAGTAATATTTGTAAAGGAAATTTACATATATCTCAATTAATATGGAAAGCGAGTGCATGTTATTAGCAAAAGTAATATTGGATTTTTTTAAAATGTGTGTGCGTGTAAAACAATATAACTTGCACAAAGAAATGATGGGGTTCTTCTCTAAAGCAGTTGTTACCACGCTGTTTAGAGCATCATTATGGGCGTTTTACGCTATAACTAACGTGGTTTAAACGATAAATCTGAAACATCGCTCTTTTCCCAAACAATGCATTGTACTGTGATAGTTCAGCCGCGAGTTACGTCATTGTTTGGGAAACGCACCCCAGCTCAAGACCAAACCCCTATAAATAGTCTAACACGTCATACCTCCGTTTGACTTCAGCATCCCTCCACCACCCCAGCTCCACACTATTAAACGCAATACCTACTTAGATCTGAGGGGGGAGCGTTCTGCAGCCGGGCTAGACACTGCGCACTGACCCTATCTCTTTCTCCATCCTGATAAGGGGAATAACACGAGTTAGAGTGTCTTTCAGAGCACAGAGCCCTCTCCCCAGACACATATTTTATTCAGTCAAATATCTTTGAGTGTGAACTCGTGAATGGTACAAAAAAAAAAACACGACAGTAAAATTGGTTACCAGTAACAGACACCATTTATTCTTGATTATTCTCACCATTTCTTTCATTAATATTGTTTATTACTTGCGTTTATTAGCATGATAGTGTTTAGTTGTGTGAATGACACTGGACATCTATATATTAACATGTTTTTTCTCTGCTCGCGGATAAGCTCATCGTATGACTTTCCATCACCACATGCTTTTGGTTGTGTTGTTGTCTAAATGTGGATCTTAGCACTTCTAAACACTGGTTTATCAACACTATATTAATAAAATATGGTAATGCATTACAGCAAAACTCACACAGCAACCACAGCTGACATATTTGTTTTTTATCTACACTCTTAGAAATAAAGGTACGCAAGCTGTCACTGAGGTGGTACCTTTTCAACGGGTCCATATTGGTATCTCAAATGTATATATTAGTGGCTAAAATTTTTTAAAAGGAACGCTTTTGTACTTTTTAGGTGCTAATATGTACCCTTGAGGTATTAACATAGACCTTTTAGGTAGAAATATGTACCTTTTGAAAAGGTACCACCCCAGTGACAGCTCGCGTACCTTTATTTCTGAGCGTGTGCAGTTAGTGCGTGTGTTCAAGATTTAAAAGCAACATTTGGCCCAATATGATATGATACACTTAAAAAAAAGCTGGGTTCCACACAGTTAATTCATGATCTCCCAACACAGATCGATTAACACACATTTAAGTGGATTGAACGTAAAAAAAAAATAAGTTGTTTGAACTAAAAAGCAACAGGAAATTAAAATGAGACTGAAGCTCAAAGCAATATTATAAAAGAAAGAAACAGCTTAACCCTCTGCTAGTCTACGGTTGTTTTAGGCCAAAAAATATAGGTTTTAAAATTGTTTTAAATTACAGAATTAGAGTTTGGTGTAAACACCAAAAAAAAAAAATAATAATAATAATAATAAAAAAAAAAAAAACGGAGGCCATGATTCAAGCAAAGAAATAGTCGCACTTGTGGTCTTTACGATCAGAAATGACCACCATAGGAAATGAATGAGAAAAACGCAAAAATTCAGAAAATATTTTGTATAAAAATACAAATTCACCATGATGCTAAAACAAGTGAACAGAAGTGAAGCAGTGACACTAAGTGTATCTTTGCTTGTCTAGAAAATTCTTCTTGATTTAAGAATGTTTAGATATTTGGACTAGAAACAAGACAAAAAAATCTAAGTAAGAAAAGCATTTTTTGCAGTGCAGCCAAATGTAGTTTTCACCGTAATCATAATACAGAAATGAACACTTTAAATCACCTTGTCAAACAATAAATATTGAAACCTTGTCAACATGAAGTATTTTAGCCTGTCTAGATGTGTTCAAATCCACAAATCCTTAGTAATGCCTAAAAAGTACGAAATTCACAAGCAGCTTTGTAGAGATAGTAGACAAATACTATTACAAATGCAGCAATATATGCAGTTGAAGTCAGAATTATTATCCCCCCTTTGATTTTCTTTTGTAAATATTTCCCAAATGAGGTTTAACAGAGCAAGGACATTTTCACAGTATGTCTGATAATGGTCTTATTTGTCTTATTTATTGTCTTAAAAGTTTTATTTGTTTTATTTCGGCTAGAATAAAAGCACTTTTGATTTTTTTTTTTAAGAACCATTTTAAGGTCAATATCAGGCCATTAAAGTATAGTGTGAGGATCAGTTTTAGGCCCTTTGCTGTTTACAACATACAGACATTATTAGAAGACACGGGATCAGCTTTCACTCCTATGCAGATGATACTCAATTATATATGTCGGGTAAACCGGATGAGATGTCTGAACTGTCTAAGCTAACTGAGTGTATTAAAGATGTTAAAGACTGGATGACAAACAATTTTCTTCTCTTAAATTAAAAAAAAATAAAACTGAACGATTACTTATTGGGCCTAAATCCTGTACACAGCAGATCTCACAACTCGACCTGCAATTAAAGGGATACAAAGTTAGCGTTAGCTCTACTATAAAAGATCTGGGTGTCACATTAGACAGCAATTTAACCTTTAAAAATCATATATCCCATGTCACAAAAACTGCCTTCTTCCATCTGAGAAATATCGCTAAATTACGAAGTATGCTATCCATCTCAGATGCAGAAAAGCTAGTTCATGCTTTTATGACTTCTAGGCTGGATTACTGTAATGCTCTGTTTGCTGGCTGCCCAGCATCCTCTATTAACAAACTTCAGCTAGTACAAAATGCAGCTGCCAGAGTTCTTACCAGGTCTAGAAAATATGATCATATCACCCCAATGTTATCCTCCTTACACTGGCTGCCTGTTAAGTTTTGTGTTGATTATAAAATATTACGTCTTACTTATAAAACTATAAATAGTCTAGCTCCTGTTTATCTAACCAACCTCCTGTCTCGCTACAACCCAACTCGCTCTCTAAGATCTCAAAACTCAGAGCTTCTGGTAGTACCTAGAATAGCAAAGTCGATTAAAGGAGGTCGAGCCTTCCCATTTATGGCCCCTAAACTCTGGAGTAGCCTTCCTGATAATGTCCGAGGCTCAGACACACTCTCGCAATTCAAAACCAGATCTTTTTAGCAAAGCATACACTCAGTGCATCACTTAGCGGTCTGACGCATGATTGTGCCTCATGTAGGTTTTTGCATCTCGTTTTTATACACTATGAACAGCAGCTACGCTAACTATTCTCTTCGTTCTCTATTTCCACCTGGGGGTACTCATCCCGAGGCCCTCAGATTATGCAGCACCACTGATGCGATCCAAGACCAGCGACGAGACGATCCCAAGGTCTTCATAATCCTGGACCAGGCCGTATCCTGAGCAGCTGCTGTTGTGGTCATGGAGGAGTGGAGAGCATGAGACTGAGGTCCAGCATTCTCCAGCTTCTGGCGCCTAGACTGCAACTCTGCACAAGACGTTTGGCCATAGAAGAAATGGTCGTGCCCAACTGAGCCTGGTTTCTCTAAAGGTTTTTTAAGTTCTTCACTTTCGCCAATTGGTGAAGTTTTTTCCTCGCCGCTGTCTCCACTAACTTGCATGGTTCGGGATCTGTAGAGCTGCGCATCGATGGAATTGCTCTTCAGTGTTTGGACTCTCAGTAGTGATTATTAAACCACACTGAACTGAGCTAAACTGAATTGAACTAAACTCTGAAAACTGAACTGACACTGTTTACATTTACTATAATCTTCAATGTGAAGCTGCTTTGACACAATCTACATTGTATAAGCGCTAGAGAAATAAAGGTGAATTGAATTAAATTGAATATTATTAGCCCCTTTAAGCTATATATTTTTTCGATAGTCTACAGAACAAACCACCGTTATACAATAACTTGCCTAATTACCCTAACCTGCCTAGTTACCCTAATTAACCTAGTTAAGCCTTTAAATGTCTATTCTATATAACCCTTTCACTCTCTGGGGAATGTGTTTCAGCAATCAAAGCGCATTCATTTTCCTTCAGCTTAGTCCCTTGTTTATCAAGGGTTGCCCCAGAGGAATGAACCGCCAACTATCCCAGCATGTTTTACACAGCGCCACCCAGTACTTGGAAACACCCATACGCACTCATTCACACACATACACTACGGCCAATTTCGTTTACCCAATTCCCCCATAACACGTGTTTGGACCCGGAGGAAACCCACGCCAGCACTGAAAGAACATGCAAACTCCACACAGAAATGCCAACTGACTTGAACCAGCGACCTTCTTGCTGTGAGGCAACAGGGCCGCCCCTAAATACAAGTTATATAGAAATACCAAATCACATGTAATTGATTCTAATGCATTTTATAAAATGTTCCAAGCTTTGCTTGAGGTTGTATTAGATATATTCTCTTTTTAAGAGCTGTTGTGGAGATGGGTATGTAGTGATGGCTGATTATTTCCATCTGGTATCCATCTATTTGAATGAAGAGCATTTAATGGGAAACAAAGGACAAATGGAAATCAACAGATTTCTCCTTAACACATTTTGCATCCAAGATGCTTTGCATAAAGGGTGATACTTAAAAATGTGTCTGTGTAGAGAATACAACTAGAATAAAGGCTGTGAGTTGCGGACATTCATGTCATCTGCCGTTGAGGTCATTTGCTAATTTAGAGATTTATTCGTATTTATATTTATGTTTTCAGCATTTGTACTTAAAGCTCGCCTGGTTTTGAACGTGTTTGTAATCCGGACGTTCTATTTACTGTTTCAGGATCCATATATGCACGCAGATCCAATGAACAGGCTCTTACGTTTACTGTTTTTGCTTTCAGGTAAGTGCAGAGATGTATAAAGTACTAGAGACCCAGACTGAAGTAAAAGTACAAGTGCTCTATCAAAAAAGTGACTTGAGTAGAAGTTGAAGTGCTCTTCAAGCACAATACTTAAGTGGAAGTACTAAAGTATTCAACATTTTTTGTACTTAAGTATTGCAAGTAGTTTATTTAAAAATGTATGACTCAAGTACTGAAAGTAAAAGTACAAGTATTGCGTTATGTATTTTTAAAAAAGCAGTCAAAAGACATATTGTTTAGTTTATTTTAAATATCTTTTTTGGGGCACAGGATTAAGCAGAACAAAAAGAACCATGGTTTACGATTTATATATATTAAATATATATATGATGGGTCAAAAACACCATTCAGCGTTACAGCCTTTATGATAGACAGTTAACGTTATGTGAACATTGCAGCATGATATGAACCACGGGTAGCTAACGGTAGTTAACTTATCTAGCTCTTATAGATAGCTCAAACTGCTGTTTTGTGTATTATATTATCTTTAACTTGACATGTTTCTTCAAATCATTCTCTATGAGCTGTCTTTCACTCCGATAAATGCAAACATTGGTTGTAAATAGGGTCACGGGTGGTCTTTTTCCTCATCGTCACGAACAGTTGAAAGTGAAGGAGTTGAATTTCTGGGTTTTCCATGTCTAAAACAAACTAAAGTGCTCTCAATGCAAAGTCTTCTTTGATCGTCTGATCAATGAATGATTGATTCGTGACATTTTTATAATTGTAAGGAGTAACTATGCAACACATAATAAAATCTACTGGAGGAAAAGTATTAAGCTCATCGGAAATTTGTACTGAAGTTAAAGTAGAAGTAGGAGAAGAAAACAATACTCCAGTAGAGTACAGATACAACCTTTTAGTGCTTAAGTACAGTAGTGAAGTAGTTCTACTTCGTTACTATACATCTTTGAGTAAGTTAATGGTAAGTTAATAGTTAATGGTCAATCATTTTTGATGATTCATGTTTTTTGTCAGTTTCAAGTTATGTCAGTGCCCACTTTAGTGTTTCTTTCTTCAGTGGAAGGGTACCAGCAATTTTATCCACGTCTGTACATGTTTACACTGTAAAACAATATGGGTAAATTAGCAGTGTTTCGTATTTTGGCATTCAAGTTTGATTTCTCCTCATTTATTTGCTATATGAATCTCATTATGGGACCTTGACCTGTTTTTTTAACAACTTTTAACCCTTGAAAAAAAAAAAGACTTTTATTGACATTATTAAAGGAGCTGTATGTAAGTTTTTGACTCTTCTAAAGCATAAAAACACCATGATATGTGTGCAGATGTTTAAGAAACATCCCAAGTGAACATGCTTCTTTAACTGAAAAACAATGCTGAGCTCAGATATTCTGCTTTTCTACATGCTGGAACGCTGTCTTTGTTTAACCTGCACAATGCCAGTTTAGCCAGTTATAATTCAGCATAAGTCCGTGACCGAAATAGACAGTATCAGACGTCGAAATGAGACAGATTCAGTTCCACATGAGGTTATTAATTAGCAAATGATATAAATATTACAAGCGTAAACATTAGGTGAGCAGGTTACATTGTAACCGCGTGTCCTAACAACACGCTTCATGATAAGACACGCAGTGATGAGCAATTTGGCTGTTTGGACCAGACGAAACACGAAAGAAATGTAAATACAGCCATTCAGAAGCACAGAATATGCACTCACCAAACAAAGAAGTACCAAAACTCCTTTTAATATGGTGAATATCCCCTTTATCGCGTGTTGTTTCTTTTATTTAGATTTAAATCACTTGCTCCTGTACTCAATCTGGCAACCCGCGCTTGCGTTTGTTTTGATCCAGGTGTGCAATACCTAGCTCAACCACTGGGTGTCAAACTTCCAAACTGCACCTTTAAAGTGATATATTGTCTGTGTTGGTGTTGTGTGTTACACTTCAAACACCGTGTAATGAACTGCCAGTAAATCTTCTGTCATTTCTTATTTCTTTATATTCATTCATTCATTTTCTTTTCGGCTTTATTAATCAGTGGTCGCCACCGCGGAATGAACCGCCAACTTATCCAGCACGTTTTACGCAGCGGATGCCCTTCCAGCTGCAACCCAACGCTGGGAAACACCTACACACTCTTCCACACACTCACGTACACTGCAGCCAATTTAGCTTATTCAATTCCCCTATACCGCATGTCTTTGGAGTTGTTGGGGAAACCGGTGCACTCGGAGAAAACTCACACCAACACAGGGAGAACATGCAAATTCCACAAAGAAATGCCAACTGACCCAGCCTAGGCTCGAACCAGCGACCTTCTTGCTGTGAGGTGATTCCGTGTGAAGTTTATTTATAAACTAATTTTGAGAGGCTTATGATTGCTTGCGGCCGATCCTGCATTATTTAATTTATGATTCACCAATCAGACAATTCCTAAACCACTATAAATAAGTTCCATATCACAGCCATCTTCGTTTTAAAGAATCCCCCCTTATTCCTCCTCCTTTCCTATATGGGTGACATGGTGGCCCAGTGGTTAGCACTGTTGCCTCACAGCAAGAACGTCACTGGTTCTAGTCCCTGCCAAGCCAGCCAACATTTCTGTGCGAAGTTTATACGTTCTCCTCGTGCTCAAATGGGTTTCCCCCTGGGTTTCCTCCCCCTGTCCAAAAACATGCAACTAAAGTTAATTGACTGATCCAAATCGGCAGCATAGACATGCTCCTAGTAAGTAGTTATCTCTTATAAGTAATCACTATCTGTTCATCAGCTACTACAGCAGGGGAGTTCTCGAGATCTACCTGAGCTCAAACTCCCCTCTCGCCTTGCAAACGGGAGGGAGCCCCAGGCTCGAGGATCTTATGAGTTCAGGGACAGCATGTCAAACAAGCTTTATAATAAGTCTAAAATGTCCAAAATTTCTAAAATGTCAATATAAGTCACTTTGTTAAACTGCAGAGTTGAATTTTTGACATTAAAAGTGAACAGAGCAGAGATCAAAAATGGAGAACACTTTTAAATCACAATAGAGGTTTTACGGAATATACAGAAACAATTTCATACATTAGAAAGTTGACATATTGTCATTTTAGTGGCTAATTAGTATAAACTCAGTATGCTAATTCACTTTCAATTCAATATAAGTTTACTTTTGTTATTTTAAGGATGATAAAAATGGTCTGTGTGCCTAGGGCATGGTCTTTTATTCTGCTAAGGGTTGTCTTTATTCTACTATTGACTTACGGTGTGTTTTGGAATGTTACGTAATGTTCTGACCATATTCCCTGCTGAGATATTTCTCAAAAATCCAATTTGTAGTCAAATTTAAACATGCCCTCAGAAGAAGGTCTCAGATTCGAGCCTCGGCTGGGTCAAATGGCGTTTCTGTGTGGAGTTTGCATGTTCTCCACGTGTTGGCGTGGGTTTCCTCTGGGTGCTCCGGTTTCCCCCACAGTCCAAGCACATGCGCTTTCAAGAGTTCACACTTAGCTGATGATCAATAAAACGTAATTGGCATGCTGTCCCTGGTGAGAGCCCTGAGCTCGTAATATCCTCGAGCCTGAGGCGCCCTTCGGTTAGAAGGGCGAGAGGGGAGTTCGAGCTCAGGTAGGTTTCGAGAACTCTCCTGCTTGTCGCCGTGTTGGAAGTGTAAACTAAGGTTGTCTTAGGTAATAATTTGGCTTAGTCGATTGGCTATGGTGTATGTTTTTGGACAGTGGGAGGAAACCGGGAAACCCGGGGGAAACCCACATGAAAATGGGGAGACTTGCAAACTCCGCACAGAAACGTCAACTGGCCCAATAGGAGGTTGAACCGGTGGCGTTTTTGCTGTAAGGCAACAGTGCTAGCCACTGGGCCGCCGTGTCGCCCTATCAGAAAAGGGTGGAAGTAGGGGTGGAAGGGTGGTAAACATCAAGACGAAGATAACTGGAGTGAAAAGCTCTGGTTATTTATAATGCGTCCGTAATCATCTAATAGGGCAGATTGCGGAGCTAATGAGGTGCCAGCCGTGTTGATCACAAGCACGTGATCCTCTCGGAATTAGTTTATAAATAAACAGCACATAGGGGAATTGATTAATTAAATTGGCTGTTGTGTATGAGTGTGTGTATGTGAATGAGTGTGTATGGGTGTTTCCCAGTACTGGGCGGCTGGAAGGGCATATGCTGGAATAGTTGGTAGTTCATTCCGCTGTGGCAACCCCTGACAAATAAGGGACCAAGCCGAAGGAAAATTAATGAAAAATTAAGGTGGTAAACCAAAAGTTTTGCCATAGAAGAACCTTTTTTTGGTTCCCCAAATTGAAATGTTCTTCAAAGAACCTTTTTTTTCATATTCTGATAAACATCTGAATATTGTTGATTTTAATGTCAACTACAGTGTGACTAGGGGCCTTGACCCAGCTCAATTGGACTCAAATGGTGAAATACACAGACAATAAAACGCAGACTACTTGGAGGGGCACATCATTATAAAACTGTAACACATTTAGACATGTATTACAACATTAGGGTAAAGGTGCTGTGTTTAAGTTTTTGACTCTTCTAAAGGACAAAACATAATATGTTTGCAGATATTTAAGAAACATGCTAAGTGAACAGTGTTTATCTGGAAAACAACAATAAAATCAGTTATTTTCCTTTGAAAAGTGTGTTCCATGTCTGAATATCCGTCTTTGTTTTGGTCTCTATAACCAGCCCACTGCCAGTTTAGCCAATTAAAATTCAGCCCCCCTAGCTGCCTTGGTGGAAAACACCTCTGCCCAATCCCAATTCTATTTTTGTACCTCTTCCCCTTCCACTTGGCCCTTACAACCGAGTGTGAAGGGGAAGGCTTCAAAACTTACCCCTAAGAATTGGGACAGCACTACAACACCTGCACACGTCATCATACGTCATCGCGATCTATTGCTTCATATGAGATCAGACGATGGCGACTGCTGTAGTTATTCCAGCTGTGTTATTTTTTAGTATTTATCTTCAGGAAATCCCTGAAGGCATATATTTTGTTATCATAACGATCTAATGTGGCAATAAGATCGTAACTGTACTGTGTATTTACACAGTGGCCGTATTCATCTATGTAAACACACCAAAAACAGCATTAACATTATAGCGGACACTGTAAAAGGCTCATTTTCAGCCACTAGACTTTTCTGACAGGGTGTTCGAGTGTCATCGAGTGTCAGAATGTTGTGGGATTGCTGTACAGGAGTTTTGATTAGGGATTTTAGGTCGCCAAATTTAGCTCTTTTTTTTGCGTTTTTTTTTTAAGCATGACGGTAAAACACGAATGCGGATATGAATATATTAAAACGTGTTTGTTTGTTGTAAAAATTCATAATAATGACAAAAAATACTAATTTGTGGATCTCCTTACTTCCGTGTGCAGCAATACTGCCGTTGTGGCAGGTGTATTCGGGGAAATTTTCTCGCCGCTTGGTATCAAGTGTGCTCCTGAAAAATCTTTGTCCGAAGGGGTGTATACCCCTTGCCCTTAGCTCTACGCCTTCAAGCTAAAGAGAATTGGGACACCACTATCCCTTGGCGTGAACGTGCAAAACGAGGGGTAGGGGTAAGGGCTAAGGAGTAGAATTGGGATTGGGCCTTCGCATTGCATTTCAGTCATGAAGACTGCTTCATATAGCCACGGCCAAAAGCATGACCTCTGGAGGACAGCAGCAGCCTCTGAAATGAGACTCAGATTCAGAGTTATAAAAATCCACAAGGTGGGTTTTTAATTAGCAAAAAGTATATTACAAACTTAAACATTAGCTAAACAAGTTACATTATAACAATGTGTCCCAACAACAAGCAATTTGGCTATCTGCACAAGGTGCAACACAACAGAAACACTAAATACAGCCATTCCAGCCTGATCTCACAAGCGTAAGTATTTTACGTTTTGTCAGTTTAGTGGCTAAT
>CAIGQZ010032134.1:1803610-1825417 GCA_903798205.1 Danio tinwini
ATCTCACAAGCGTAAGTATTTTACGTTTTGTCAGTTTAGTGGCTAATAGAGTTGAGTCATATGAAAATGTAAGATTTAAAAAAAGAGGTGTGGCACCTAACCGCGTCCCTAACCCCAACCGTCATAGGGTGATGAGCAAATCATACTAAATTATACTTCAAGAGTTCACACTCAGCTCATAATTTATAAAGCTTGTTTGGCGTGATGTCCCGGGAAACTTCTTACCCCTTCATTTCAAGTGTGCTCCTGAAAAATCTTCGTTAGAAGGGGTGTATACCCCTTGCCCTTAGCCCTTTTTCAAGCTAAAGAGAATTGCGACACCACTACCCCTTGACGTGAACAAGGGGTAGGGGTAAGGGCTAAGTGGTAGAATTGGGATTGGGCCTAAATCTCCTATCCGGAGCCATCAAGTGCTTTGTCAAAATGAAAAAGAAAGAGTTGCTGTACCTAGACCGCTCTTACTGTTCATTCTCATATAAAGACATAACTGATTAATTTTAGTACATGCTTATTCATTATAGTGCTACCACATAATGATTGGCTACCTCACAAACAAATCATGGATTTTTTTAACAATAAAAGATTGAAATCTTCTGAGATGTGAGGCTAGTAAACACTAGAAGGTTGACTAGATTCAAAATATTCAGTTACCAACTTGAACACATTGGCTGTTTGTGGCATGTTACTTTTGTTCCTCTCAAACAGGGTTCTGTTCGTTCACCGGAGGCACATTATATGGATATGTTCCCATCCAAAAACTAATGACTTGGGACGACGCACAGACTTACTGCAGAGAGAATCACATCGACTTAGCCACTGTTCAGAGGAGCGAAGACTTAGCATATCTACTAGAAGTGGCTAATACAATGGGTACGATGGCTTGGATTGGACTGTACAATGACATTAACAGCTGGCGGTGGTCCTATCAGAACGAGAACATTACATTCTCCAACTGGATGCCTGGAGAACCAAGCAACTACAATGGACATGAAGAATGTGGTGTGACGAGTTACAGCACATGGGGAGACTGGAGCTGTGCTGTACTTTTCCCCTTCTTTTGCTACAGTGGTAAGACATGCTAAAAGCACACGTGACTATTGTGTTATATCGTAATGTGATATTTCCGAGTAAATGAAACAAGGAGTTGCTGTTGAGTTACTTCAGAACATCTTAAGGCCCTAGTATACTTTAAACAACGTCTATTTTGTTCTTCGTTTGAGGGCAAAAGAAGTCTGAAAATGCAGAGTGATGGTATACTGTTGTCACTGTGTCACGCTGCTTAACACAACAATGGCGGCTGAGAGAGAAAAGTGTTGTAGCCATTTTTGAAAGGGTGCTCTTATTTAGTTTAAATACTACCCGTTTGTCTTTTGTTCACTATAAAGGTGTAGTAAATGACATGGCAGTACGCTAAAAGAAGTGGCTCAGACACAATTCATGCATGACAATTTCATGCATTTTTGTTTGAGGATTATTGATTTTGGAACCAATTCATTCATTCATTTTCTGACGCTTTTCCGGGGCCGGGTCGCGGGAGCAGCAGTCTTAGGAGAGAACCCCAGACTTCCCTCTCCCCAGACACTTCCTCCAGCTCCTCCGGGGGGATCTCAAGGCGTTCGCAAGCCAGCCAAGAGACATAGTCCCTCTAGCGTGTCCTGGGTCTTCCCCGAGGCCTCCTCTCAGTGGGACATGCCTGGTATACCTCCCTAGGTAGGCGTCCAGGAGGCATCCAAAACAGATGCCAGAGCCACCTCAGCTGACTTCTCTCAATGTGGAGGAGCAGCGGCTCTTCTTCGAGCTCTTCCCGAGTGTCAGAGCTCCTCACCCTATCTATAATGCTGCGTTCACACCAGACGCTGAACGTGAGGATAAATCGCGATATTCGCGAGTAAATAGACACGTGAACATTTGAGTTTACTCACTTCATTCGCGCATCAAATTCACTTCAGAACAGATGCGGATTCGCGTCATGGGCAGGGCTTCTGTCTGCCCGGTGACTGTAGCTTCGTTGCTAAATGGGTATTACTGTGTTCATCTACTTTTATGAAGGCTGAAAAGCAGCGATGATACGTTTGGAGCAGTGTCCAAGTCCACTAGACACATTCAGAGGAGCACCCAGCTCTGTGAGCTCATAAACTCCTCCAGAAACTTAACCTGGATGACGGAGGCTTTCAGCGGTGCTTCTGACTGAGCTGAGCCCCGTTTGATTAACTGTTGTTTGTGTCGGCTGGAGGATTTCCCCCGGGACACCAACAACAGGTGCTAAGTCACAATCATGCCCCCACAAGAGCAAGCTCCTGATTGGTTAACGCGGCGCGAATGTCCACAGAAGTTCAGATTTTTGGAGCGATTTGCACGATTTGGGCGTTAATCGCGTAAAACACGCAAAACACTCAATTAGCACCGTGTCATTTGCGCGTATCGTGTCATTCGCGCAGCAGGATGTCTAATTGTGCCTTTGCATTTACTTAACATGTAAATCACTCGCGCTTGACGCTTCTTCCGCGTCTAGTGTGAACGCAGCATAAGAGTGCACCCTGCCACCCTGCGAAGGAAGCTCATTTCGGCCGCTTGTATCCGAGATCTTGTCCTTTCGCTCATGACCCAAAGCCCATGACCATAGGTGAATTAAACAAGAAGCTTGAATACGTATGAGTGGAATGACGTGAAGTTTATGTTTAAACAAATTTCGAGAGGATCACGTGCTTATGATTGTTCTCAGCTGTTGCTCAACTCGTGATCGAATATCCAATCAGATGATTCCAAACTCACTATAAACAACCAGAGTATTTTTATCTCAATATCTTCGTCTTCATTAGCACTGTTAAGTCCCTACTAAACCAGACAACATTTCTGTGCGGAGTTTTGCTTGTTCTCTCCGTGCTCGCGTGGGTTTTCCCCGGTGTCCTCCCACAGTCCAGAGTTCCAACTCAAACTCCCCTCTTGCCCTGCAAATCGGAGGGAGCCCAGGGCTCGAGGATCTCATAAGCTCAGGGCTCTCTCCAGGGACAGCATGCCAAACAAGCTTTATAATCAATCATCAGCTAAGTAACTCTTGAAGTGTGGTTGAAACAATGGCCACTACCATGCTTCTGCAGCCAGATCAAAAAAAAAAAAACATTTAACATACTGGCAAACAGCCTTCTCCACGAACAGCACTACCACATCTTTGTTTTATATTTGCTGCGGACAGACAGAAAATGGCACTGCTGGTCTATGTACTCACACAGGAAAGATGTGGCACAGCGAGGTGGGCTTCTTGTCCGGTGTGTGACCCCCTCTGAGTCTTTATAATCTCTCAGTGAGCGATCATACTCCATGTGACTAGTGTTGTTCTCTTGTCCGACACCAGTGGATGGAATGAGAAACAAATCGAGGGCAACAAGCCACACATCAAAGAAGGCTGAGTTCCAGGAGACGCCCACTAATTGTCATCGTCAGGGACCAATGGTAGCTCAAAGGTGTTTAGGAGCCAAAACATACTTCCCCAAGCGTTCTCTTTGGTGAGCTGTTTCAAACTGCTGAAACAAACTCAAAAAACTTTGTTTTGACTGGATTTAATTCAAAATGGTGTTGTTTCAGCATGCTCTTTGATTTCGTTTGAAGTATATCAGGGTCTTAAAGAAGGCCATCAGAAGAAAGTGTTGCCTTTTTTTAGTCCAGCTGTAACAGCCGCATGTTAATTCAGTATGATTCCGCCTATCCCAGCTTCTGTTACTACATGTACAAGTTCATCATTGATGAAGACTATATGAATTTAAATTTTTGTTCTACGACGAGCTTGGTTAGCCTACCTTTGACTGGACGATTCTCACGGTAGTGCCGAAATATGGGACTGTCCTGGAAAAATTGGCACATCTGACCACCCTTATGGGTGACTAAAACAGGGCTATTTAATATTCTGATTGGGCTACAGCCACTTTGAGCCCCAGTTTAGCACCGGCGTCTCTGTTTTTTAACAGCAGCAAACCGAAAGGAATACTTCACATTATCCACGAGAGAAAGCATAACACAAAGAGGCGTTTCCAAGGCCAATCAAGGACTCCCTTCTCCTGTGGTCCCTGGGGCTTCAGCCCTGCCTAGCCCTTATGTTAATCCAGCCCTGGTAAACACGATGTGTAGTTTATTTAATATCAGGTTCTTATGATTGATCGTGGCTGGTCCTGCATTAACCAATGCACAATTCACCAATCAGATGATTCCTAACTCACTATAAATAACCAGAGTGTCTTACCTTAGTCATCCGAGTCTTGAAGAATCCTCCCTTCCACTGCTACTCCTCACCTTTTGCTTGACAGAGCGGCACGGTGGCCCAGTGGTTAGCACCGTTGCCTCACAGCAAGAATGTCACTGGTTCAAGTCTTTACCTGGCCAGTTGACATTTCTGTGCGGAGCTTACATGTTCTCATGTTCCTTAGACATCCAAAGACATGCGACATGCGACCAAACCAAATCGGCACCATAGATGAGCTCTTAATCAGCAGTATATCTCTCAATAGCAATCCCTAATCTGCCATTTGCCATAAACAAGCAGGGGAGTTTTCAAGACCTACCTGAGCTCAAACTCCTCTCTCGCCCTGCAAACAGGAGGGAGCCCTGGGCTTGAGGATCTTATGAGCTCAGGGCTGTCTCCCAGGACAGTCATCAGCTAAGTGTGAACTCTTGAACTTGAAAAAATAAAAAAATAAAAAAATGCTGGGTTGTCATAACCCAACATTGGGTCAGATTCAGTTAATTTTAAAATGACACTTTTTAACCAACTGCTTGTGTTTATCTATATTTGACCCAATTCTCGGGTACGACAACCTCCTAGTTTAATTTTTTTTGCATGTGTGTACTTCTAACAATGTGTCTAGCTATAGTACTGACAAATATAACCCATTCATTTTACACAGTGAGGGAAAACATGTAATTATTATTTATTTATTTACTTTTTACAGAAAACGGAACAAAAAAGTTTGTATTTGTCAGCAATGCCCTTACCTGGAAAGAGGCTCAGAGCTACTGCAGACAACATTACACAGACCTGGCCATCATCAGGAGTCTAACTGAGAATAATCAGCTGTCTGCAATCACAACAACTAATGCTTGGATTGGTTTGTTCAGGGATGTATGGAAATGGTCGTATAGCACAAATGTTCCCATTGCTGTCCTTACCTGGCTGTCAGGACAGCCTGACATGATTGGAGTGACAAGACCCTGTGCTGTTTTATACCCTTCGGGAGTGATCGATGATCAGCCCTGTTCAACTCTCCGTTCTTTCATCTGCATGGATCACTGTAAGTTTCATGTTCAATCTTCAGCTTCCCACTGTACACTGCAGTAAGAAATGCAATCCATTGGAAATGCTTTCATTGTTGCCACTTTACACAACCAAATCAGAAAAAGTTGAGACAGTATGGAAAACGCAAATAAAAATAACTCTGACTCTGACTTGTATTTTATTGCAGACAATACAACAAACATTATTTAATGTGTTCCTTATGAATTTCTTTTTAAAAAAATAAATGTTTCCCTTTTTTTTCTTGCAATACATTTAAAAAATAAGTAGGACCAGTAAAGCATTTACCACTTTATAATGTTGCCATTCCTTTACACAACACTTAAAAGATAGGAACTGAACACAGTACGGGGTCTTCGTTGTCGCATTTTGTGCTTCAAAATGCACCACAGATTCTCTATTGGAGACAGGTCGGGACTGCAGACAGGCCAGTCAAGTACCTGTATGCGCAGCCAGGACTTTGTAATGTGTGCTGAATGTGGTTTTGCATTATCTTGGTTCAAAATGCGGCAGCTAGACTTTTAACAGGCACCAAAAAACATGCTCATATCTCACCAGTTTTAGCTTCAATGGCTCCCTGTTAATTTTAGAATTCAGTTCAAGATTTTACTTATTGTTTTTAAAGCACTGAATGGACGAGCACCTTCTTATATATCAGAACTTATTAACCTACAGTCAACTCTTTGGTCTCTTAGGTCGTCAAATAAAATTTTACTGCAAATTCCTCGGTCACGACTTAAACGGAAAGGAGATAGAGCCTTTGCAGTCGCTGCTCCACGTTTGTGGAACCAGATGTTGCCGGACATTACGAGTGCTTGTCCTCTATCTATTTTTAAGTCTAGACTTTAGACACATTTTTTTTTATTGCCTTCCCAGGCTTTTATTCTGTATTGTGCATTGTTGCTGTAATACTATTATACTTATTATTACTGTTATTTTTATTTTACTGTTTTAGAATGTGTGCTTTGGTTTTGTTCAGCACTTTGGTCAGTGCCACACTGAAGTTAATTGTGCTTTATAAATAAACTTTACTTACTTACTTGTTGAAATATTCGTGGGCGTCCCTGCAAAAGAAGGCAGCTTATTGTGCTCCAACACCTCTCTGTGCTTCTCAGCATTAATGGAGCATCACAGAAATGCAAGTTACCTTTGCCAAGGGCACTGACACAACCCCATACCATTACAGACCCTGACTTCAAGAGTTGCTGGTAATAATCTAGATGATCCTTTTCCTCTTTGGTCTGGAGCACACGGCGTCCATTTCTCCCAAAAATGCCTGAAATACTGATTCATCTGAGCACAGTACACATTTCCACTGTGTGATGGTCCATCCCAGATGCCTCCGAGCCCAGAGAAGTTGACGTCACTTCTGGACACTGTTAACATAGGGCTTCCTTTTGGCGTAGTAGAGTTTTAACTGGCATTTGTGGATGTAACCACATATTGTTGTACTTGACAAAGGTTTACTGCAGTAGTCCTGAGCCCATGTGGTAATACGGCTTATAGATGAATGAGGATTCTTGATGCAGTGCCTCATGAGGGATCAGAGATTTCGGTTGTTCAGCTTAGGCTTGCGCCCTTGTCCTTTACGCGCTGAAATTCCTCCAGATTCCTTAAATCTTTTAATGATGTTCTGCACTGTTGAAGGTGAAATATCCAAAGGTCCATCTTTGCTCCTAAAGGACTAGACCCTTTCTTGGATGTGGCTTTTCTACCAAATCAGAATTACAATCACTTGTTTTAAATCACATCATTAAAATCACACCAGTTTACCTGTTTACTAGCCCTAAACTGATCATGCCACAACTTGTTTTCAATGTGTTGAAGAATCAAAATGTATTTGTTTATTTTGAAAAAACAACAACACAAATCATGAGGAACACAGTAAATAATGTTTGCTGTATTGTCTGCAATGAAATACAAGTCAGTATTTCTTTTTTTTATTTGCATCTTACCATATTGCGCTAGCTTTTTTTCTGATTTAGGGTTGTGTTAAGTGGTCTTAACTAATACTTAAAGAGAAATTAATTACTTGTTACAATGTACTTATTGTGTATCAGAGCATAGGAGGTTAGGCCGTACTCCCACTATACACAGTTGCCTTGAACCAGGCCAAAGCACGCTTGTCCCTCCTCCCGTCTCCCCCAACGGCCCGCACTCACATTACATTCAGGCCTGGGCTTACATCATCGATGATGCGCTGCTCAGTAAGTCTAATATTCGCCGAACAGATCAGCCACTTTTGTCGCTCTTAAACGATCATAAAGTCCTTGTGCTGCAGTTATTAGGAGGTTTGCTGAAGGCGCAGCTGATGTGCAGTGAGGGATTTGCGTCTTTATTAAACTACGACAGTTTACGTTCATTGAACAGTACGAATGATTAATTAATCCATATGAAACAGTCCCTTAAAAGTCACGTATCGCTTTCAGTTTCGAGCCTATGCACGCTTGCACTCACACTGTAAGTGTACCACGCCTGAGCCCGAGTGAACTGTGCCTGAGCCCGATTCAGAGCGCTCACACTTGGGCACGGTTCGGATAGCATAGTGTGAGTACACCCTTAGTCTTGCTTTTGAAACTGCCACTATGCTGACACACAGGCATTTGTAGCTCCGCCCTCTTCTGAAAAGAGCACAATCTAATTTGAATTTAAAGCGACAGTCACCAAAACGCCACAATTAGGATCAAAGCCTGAAAGGGTCCGTTTCAGAGAGGTATAAAACATTATCTGCAAAGTATTTCGAGTTGAAACTTTACACACATACACACACACTCTAGGAACATCAGATACTTATTCTACATCTTGTTAAAAGGGGCAGTATAGGTCCCCTTTAATATTCTAATGATTTTCGGCAGATTTTTGACTCTTATTTTTTTTGGCTTTTGCCAACATTTACCTGTGCAACATTAGACTGGTTTTGTGATCCAGGGTCACATAAAATATACGATTATTTGTGCAACTTAACTCTATCGTTTATTATTTCATACTAATAACTGGTTAGTATGACTCTTAGGCTACGTTCACACTGCGAGGCTTAGTGCTCAAATCTGATTTTTTTCTCAGATCTGATTTTTTTGCCTAGCTGTTCACACTGTTGTTATAAATGTGGCCAATATCAGATTTGCAGTGTGAACAGATCATGGTCGTAAACTGACCCGCATGCACAGAAGTAGGGTTATGGACAACGTTACAAACAACAGACACATGCAGATGGGGGGTTTGGGTGCGTAAGCTCCTACCCTTTATTCACTCTGAGATAATTAGATTAGATTCAACTTTATTGTCATCACACATGTACAAGTACAAGGAAACGAAATGCAGTTTAGGTCTAACCAGGAGTGCAATAGCAGCAAGTGCAGGATACAGGTATAAGTTATAAAGTGCAGTTATAGAAAAATTATGGTGATATTTACAAATGGATGTACTATCAACATTATATACAGGTTGTGTTAGCTATGAACAGAGATTTACAATAGATGGATAAATGTACAGGTTGCTATTAATAATCAGAAGTGTGCAGATAGATAAACATGATTACAAATGTATATGTACAGTGGATGTGTACATAATTTACAAATGTACATGTGCAATAGGTGTGTACAGTTCAAATAAATGAATCAGTGCAATGAATATGTGCAATTTTTAAATGTGCAAATGTTAAGTAGTGCAGTGATTATGATGAGTCTGAGTTATGAGGAGAGGAGAGTGGGGTGTATTAGGGGGGCAAAAAGTCAGTGGGGAGCAGAGTTCAAGAGGGAGACAGCTCTGGGGAAGAAGCTGTTCTTTAGTCTGCTGGTTTTTGTCCGGGGGAGCCTGAAGCGCCTGCCAGAAGGCAGGAGAGAAAACAGTCTGTGAGCAGGGTGAGAGGAATCTTTAAGAATACTGCGTGCTCGGCGCAGACAGTGTTTCCTCTGGATGTCCTCTATGGCTGGCAGTGTGGTCCCTGTGATGCGTTGGGCAGTTTTCACCACCCGCTGCAGTGCCTTACGCTCCGCAACAGAGCAGCTTCCATACCAGACTGTGACACAGTTCGTCAGGATGCTTTCTATTGTGCAGCGGTAGAAGTTCACCAAGACGGCTGATGACAGCTGGTTCTTCTTAAGTTGCCTTAAGAAAAATAGGCGCTGGTGAGCCTTCTTGACCAGGCTGGAGGTATTGGTGGTCCAGGAAAGGTCCTTGGAGATGTGGGTCCCCAGGAACTTGAAGGATGATACAGGCTCGACGGCCATCTCATTGATGTAGATGGGATCATGTGAGCCTGTTCGTCCCTTCCTGAAGTCCACAATGAGCTCCTTGGTCTTGTCGGTGTTAAGGAGCAGATTATTGTTGGTGCACCACGTGGCCAGATGCTGTATCTCCTCCCTGTAGGCAGTCTCATCATTGTTGCTGATTAGACCAATCACTGTGGTGTCATCTGCAAATTTGATGATGGCGTTGGATCTGTTCACAGGCCTACAGTCGATGGTGAAAAGGGAGTAGAGGAAAGGGCTCAGCACACAGCCCTGTGGTACACCAGTGTTGAGTGTGACGGTGGTGGAGCAAATGTGGTCTGATCTAACATTCTGAGGTCTGTTAGTCAGAAAGTCCATAACCCAGTTACAGAGAGACGTGTCTATATCCAGGTCTCTAAGTTTGATCATTAACTTAGAGGGTATGACAGTGTTGAATGCTGAGCTGAAGTCAACAAACAGCATTCGTGCGTATGTGTTTTTATTGTCCAGGTGTGTGAGTACAGAGTGCAGTGCTATGGAGACTGCATCTTCTGTGCTCCTGTTGCCACGGTAGGCAAACTGATGTGGGTCCAGTGTGGATGGCAGAGAGTCTTTCAGATGTGCCAGGACCAACCGCTCGAAGCACTTCATGATGATGGGTGTGAGTGCTACCGGGCGGTAGTCATTCAGGCATGTTGGGCTGGAGTGTTTCGGCACTGGCACAATAGAGGTGGTTTTAAAGCATGTTGGCACAGCTGCTAGGTTAAGGGACAGGTTGAAAATGTCTGTGAATACCCCAGCGAGCTGTTCTGCACATGCTTTGAGGACACGCCCAGGAATACCGTCTGGTCCAGCAGCCTTACGCACATTGATCCGACTCAGTGCGGTGTAGACTTCTGAGGAGGTGAGTGTAATGGGTGAGTGGTCGGTTGAGGAAGTGATCCTGATGTAGGGTTCATTATTGTCTCTTTCAAAGCGGGCATAAAAGTCATTAAGCTCGTTCAGGAAGGAGACATTTGTGGCTGTGGGTGTGGAATGGCTGGGTTTGTAGTTGCTGATGGCCTGTATGCCCTGCCACATGCGCCGAGGATCAGAGTTGGAAAAGTGCTCCTCTAGCTTTAGCTTGTAGCAGTGCTTGGCCTTTTTGATGCCCCTCTTCAGATTAGCCCTGGAAGTGCTGTAGGCCTGTGCATCCCCTGATCTGAAGGCAGTGTTGCGTGCTTTCAGCAGGAGGCGCACCTCCTTGTTCATCCATGGCTTTTGATTTGGGTATGTGGTGATCTGTTTCTGGGTTGTTACACTGTCAATGGTGGTGTTGATGTATTCCAGAACAGAGGAAGTGTAGCTGTTAATGTCTGTGTGAGAGCCACATGTGGCCTGGGAAGCAAACATACTCCAGTCTGTGTGTTGAAACCTGTCCTGGAGTGTGGAGTCTACCCCCGCTGGCCACACTTTGATGGTCCTCACTGATGGCTTCACACGGTTGATGAGGGGTGAGTATCGGGGGGTGAGGAACAAAGAAAGGTGATCTGATTGACCCAGGTGGGGGAGGGGGGTAACAGCATAGGCTTCAGCCATGTTTGTGTATACCTGGTCCAAAGTCTTGTTTCCCCGTGTGTGACAGAAAATGTTTTGATGGAATTTGGGGAGCACTGTCTTTAAGTTTGAGTGATTAAAATCCCCCGCAACAATAAAAGCAGCCTCCGGGTGAGCAGTCTGTTGTTTGCTGATGGCTGCATGAAGTTCATTCATAGCAAGCTTTGCATCAGCATCGGGTGGAATGTAAGCAGCGATTATAAAGGTGGAGGTGAACTCCCATGGCAGATAAAACGGTCTGCATTTGACCATCAGAAATTCCAGGTTAACAGAGCAATGTCTCCCAACGATGACAGAGTTTGTGCACCACGCTTTGTTAATATAAATGCATAATCCTCCGCCTCGGGTCTTACCGGAGTCATCCGCCGCTCTGTCTGCTCGGAATGTCTGATGCTCAGTTAAAGATACAGCGTTGTCTGGTATCCCGCTGTTTAGCCATGTTTCTGTGAAAATCATGACATTACAGTTCCATAATCTTTTGCTGTGGTTGATGCGCAGTCTAATCTCATCCATTTTGTTCACCAGGGACCGTACATTGGCGAGGAGACGGTGTTTCTTTACCTTGGCTCTCGACGAAGGCGGTCACACTTTTTCCCTCTCTGTCCCTTATCTTCCCTGGCTGGCTCTTCTTGTCTTGTCTTATTCTATCTCTGAGGCTGTCCGTGTCCTGCTATCCAAACGAATAAGAAATTTTGGATCTGATCAACTGGTCTCTGAACGCGATTGACACCATCTTCTCGACGAGAAGTTTGGGCTCGGGAGAGCCCACTTGTCCTGCCGGGACGTTTGCAGCTGGATACGTGATGGATGGGTGGGAGAAGTGTCGCGTCGTGTGCCTGGCTGCTCTGTCCCTGGAGGATATTGAAGATATCTACCTATTGGGAACTTTGATAACAGGGTTTCCGCTGATGGGCTTATGCGGGGCCCTGGGGTATCGACGATTGATGAAAGCGGTCAGTGCTGCTCAAAACCCCACCAAGCTGGCCGGCTTGATTGAAACTATAATGGGCAGATATGCTGCTAATCAGACTGCTGTATTAGACCGCATATTGGAAAACATCGGGGTGAAATTAGGGGCTTTGCAACAAGATTTGGCCAGAACTGGAGACCAGCGACGGACATTAAATATCTGTGAAATTAGCGGATATTGACCTAAATTTGAATACTTTCTTCTCTTTCGGCTCCCTGTGTTTTCCAGCCAGACGGCCTCGGCTGGAGAAAAACAACATCTCCCGGATAGCAAGATAAGGAGATGCTCTGAAATTCCTGCTCCCTGTCAAGGACACCTGTTGGACTCTACAGGCTTACACACATACACAGCTACAGATAGACTTTCACTACCTAACCCTTCATCCCACGCCTTCGTGTGCTTTCATCCAATGGAGGGAGTAGACCAGCGCCTTCATGGCTGCAGGACCTGACAGCTGCCTGCCCTTGCCGGATTATATCCACACCCCCTTTCCCACCCTCTGTTGCAATGTATGTCATGTCTATGTGTTTATGTGCTTGACTGCTGGGGCTTTTTTTTTCTCCCTGATCTTACACTGCTCTAACTCAAGAGCAAGATGAGAGGGAGTTTTTTTTCACCTCTCTTTCCTGAATTGTATCTTACTTCCTTTTTCTAAATGCTACCTCCCATGGACCTGTCTTCCCCTGAAATGTGATGTTTGTGTATGGTCGGGGGGGTCCAATTTCACTATATGTCAGTGTATGTAAATACATGGAGGTATATGTGACAAATAAAGGCTTGATTGATTGATGTTCATCCTTAAAATGAAAGTGCCCCCTCCTTTGTGCACGGATCTCCTTTCCGCTCTTTAGCATCGCGATCATCTCGTGTCCCGATCGTTAACCAGAGTTTTTAACAAGCACCAGTTTTGCCTTCAAAATCTTTTTCAAAATGAACAACCATCTTTCTGTGGTAAAGTAATGGCCCTGTGTGCCATTCTACTATGCTGCAGATGTGATGTTTGCAGTACAGAATGATGACAAATGTCGCTTAAAGATTATGTAAAAGTCACATGAAATCCGACATAACCGTTTACACTGCGGTCGCATTGCAAAACATCAGATCTGTGTCTGATTTAAGACTACATATGAAATTAGCACAAATCTGAAGTGAAAAGATCAGATTCCATGCGGTTTGGGCTGTCCACACTGTCAAGACCTGAGTCACATATGAGCGAAAAGATCAGATTCATTTGCCTGCAGTGTGAACGTAGCCTTATATTGTCTGTTTTGACTCAGTTTTTGGTCCAGTTCTGATTAGTAAAACAGTACCTTTTAACAAAACTTGTTCAGTAAATGTCAGGTGGCTACAAATAAATATGACCTGAAATTTTCCAACAGACAAGAAACCACAGATTGTGCGACTGAAGGTGAAGCCTAGTCAGAATCTAAACAAGCCTGCAGTGATGGAAGCCGTCTTACAGTGGGTGAGTATTGTGGAATCAGCTGATTCAATACACTTTAAAGAGTCATGAAAGGGTCAAATCTGTCAATATTAGAGTAGACGTAGACTAAGAGCAGCATTGACAGCGGTTCTGAAAGCTGTGTTGGACGTGTAGGGCTTCTCCCCAGCAGAGCCCCTCAATCACACAGTTTGATTGAAGACACTGCCGGTCCACTGCCTTATCAATTTGAACACAAACATGAGCGTGCAACAATATCTTACACAGCCATCTGAAAAAACAAAACAAACAGAAATTAAAATTTAAGCAGCAAATTTGTGGAGACAGTAGTTTTACCACGTCTTCTGCAGCGACTCGCACATGAGTACTGCATGTGAGGATAAAACTTTTACAGGCAGTGGCGTTCATGACTGTCAGTTCCACAGCAGTGGACACAATCAGAAGAACCTGAAGGTGGGGCAAGAGTTCCGAGCTTCTGTGTACCGAGTTGACAAACGACAACATGGTGAAAACACTTCTGCAGCGCTCCTGTAACTGTACATAACAAAAATAGATACAATTAGCGATGCCACAGTTCTCAATACAATATTGAACCATTCAATACGACTTCCACGGTTCAATACGCACTTGGGAATTGTGTTTTTTTTCCGGTTTTACGTTTAAATAATTTATGTGCGTTTTATTTTTCTCCGAATTGACTGTTTGTGTGTGTCTGTAAGTCTAGTTTAAGGTCCAACCAGTTAGTCCAACGACGGTATCTACTGGTGGATGAAGGTTTATTGCCTGTTCGGTCTTTCCAGTGCACAATGTTGATTTAATTTAACTCGTATCTGACTCCAATTTTAGTATGAGGTGGTTTAGAATATTAATATATTAATATATAGCATTTAGCATCAGCTAACGTTTTTTGTGTACTGCGCCTTTAAGGCTAGGCCTTCGCGCCCACCGTTTCCACATGCCTGTATACTTCTGTTGCTCTGCAATACACTTTCGAAACGCTAGCTGGCAGTATGTGTTTATGTTTCTCTGTGTCGAGTTTCTTCGCTGGTGTTTTGTTTTTTCTGAACGCTTCCTTAATGTACAAGTGGCTCAAATTCGCTCATTTTGAGGCGGGAACCGGCGGACATGCAACAACTTTAATCATGAGGTAAACACAAAACAACAGTCTCCATCCGGAGCTCCTTCACGGGACTCCACACTTGTAAACACTTGCTGCATCGGGCGCCCGGCTCTCACCTCCACCCACACTCGTCATCGCTACCAAGCCGACCAATCACAGAGCTTGCGCTACACGTATGCGTTACATTTTTTGAGAGGTGCGCGTCAACATCGCAACGGTTACGGCGAGGGGCTATGCGTCCACGTGTAGGCTGCGCCATAGCATACGCGTGCGCTTGACGCAGAAGTATAAATCAGCCTTAAGTATTAAGTATTTTTTCTGCTGTAAAATGGTGCCCGGTTTATTTATTTTTTACGCGCAAGTCAACAGGAGGGTTAATATGCACTGTACAGTCAGGATAACAGCCTATACATTTCTTAAAATCTCATTCTGCATCTTTTCTTCGTTCCCTATTGTATCACCAGCCTGGTATTTCTTTATTTGTTGTAGAAATTGCCTCGCATTTTAGCTTCCGTTTCTCATTCTAGTTATTTTGTAAGCAGAAACTGGCAATTTTTTCTTTCATTTTTTGTTCCTGAGATAATTTAGAAAATTTAGAGATGACTCATTCATATGGGTTGTCAGCTATTTTCTCGATTAAAGGGGACCTATTATGCAAAAGCGACTTGTATATGGCGTTTAATCACAGTTGTGTGGCAACAGGGTGTGAATATAACCAGTCACTAATAGTAAAAATTTATTGCATTTATTTTATTATAAGCAGACTTGATCAAAACAGCCTGCAGAAACACTTTGATTCACAATCTCCTTTTGTACGTGTCATCAGAAGAGGAAAGCCCCGCCCACTAGTAACCACCTCTCCCTCATCAGTAGGCCCACACGGAATCTACGCGCGCAGAATTTCGCAGATTTTTAGCCCATCATTAATTCTGTTTATTTACTTACAGTTAACTATTTACTGTTAATCTAATTGGATTTGCATTTTAAACATTAAATAAAAGTTTTAAAGATATTATTTTTTATTTCACATTTTTAGGTTATGATACTCCTAAAATAATTCAGCAGAAATCCGCAGATTTTTACCAAAATTCTCAGCAGAAATAGTAAAAAACGTCCGCAAATTCCGTCTGGCCCTACTCATCAGCATAAACAGCCCTGAGTGAGAAGCAGCCGTCCACCATTACAGTTTTAGGAATTATTTTAAATCTTCTAAAAAGGGGCATTATAGGCCCCCTTTAACTTTCTTTCAACTTCTTTTATTTGTATAGCACATTTAACCACTTTTTTTTTTTTTTGCTAAAGACGTGACTAGCACTTGGAAATAACATGCATTGGGCTTATACTCCTTAGGTACAGCTGAAGCTAAAGGAGTTTGGAGTAGAAAAGGACACAAGTGTGTCCTGGAACCTTCAGCAAGATGGAGAAGGCTTTCACAAGAACAAACCATGAGGTTCACATCAGAGGATTTAACATCATTTTGATTTAAAATAATGCGTTTTATTCATTTAAATAATAGACTAGTGTTTTAGTAGAAAGTAAAAACATGCTGGTTGTGAAATTGTAAATAAATAGCTCTTTTTCGAAATATGTCAACTTTTTTTCAGTAATCTTAAAGTGCAGTAATGCATTACTGCAGTCTGTTTAATTTAATTGAATGCATTTTTTTTTTATTTAAGGATTACTCTAACATGGATGTTATTTCTTTAGACGTGATATATTCTTCATTCAAATATATTCAAACAACACTATATGCTGTATACAGTTGAAGTCAGAATTATTAGCCCCCCCTGTTTATGTTTTTCCCCGATTTCTGTTTAACGGAGAGCAGATTTCTTCAACACACTTCTAAACATAATAGTTTTAATAACTCATTTCTAATAACTGATTTATTTTATCTTTGTCATGAACAGGACTGGATTAACCAATGGGCATTATGGTGCACTTGGGGCCCCTGCGAGGGGGGAATGCTGATTTTGGAGTGTCTATTTAGGTGCAAATAGCGCGCCTCGTTGGAATAAGCTAGTTGAGTGCTTCTCTCCAGCGCCGTTTGGTTGACAGAGTCAACATAACTAAAGAGAGCAGTAGAGAGCAAGCGGGAGTGGCGTAGCTCGTAAAGTGCATGGCAACATGATTCGAGGTGATCGATCATAAACTCGGTTCGAATCCAGCGTCTGATGAACACGTTCTTCTTTTTTCCCCCATTACATATCAGATTTATTTTCAATAGAAAGGAAATGTTTTAGTTTAAAAGATTAAATAAAGTATATAAAATGAGTCACAAGGTATTTAATAAGGATAATAATAATAAATATTGAACAGTTATTTTCTGGTGGTAAATGTTAGCGACATCTTAATATAATTCATCTGTATTTACAATGTTAGTCGCCCTGTTTCACCCATATTCTCTGACCTCATGGAGAGAGAGAGACATAAAAAGCCCCTTAAGAGGAGAGAGACAGGAGAGAACTGGTACGGTGTGTGTGATTTCAGATACTTTCAGCTTTATAATCAAGTGCTTTTTGCCTACTCTTCTTCATCAGACAGTAGGAATCATTAATTAGTGTGTGTATTATGGAGGACTCAGATTCATAGAACTGGATTGGAGAGGTTTTATATCCAAATCATATGCATTGTAAGTTTGTAGATGTAGCGCCCTTTCCCTATGCCGTTGGAAGGGGCCTGGATTCTTATAAATTAAATCGCTCTAATTTGTAATTTAACCCCAAAAAGAAACTCATAACCTCATAGCAATTAATATGAATAATAAACACAACCAATCTGGTACAAATGTACTTTTCTGAATTTGCTTAAATACAAATAAACAAAGATATGCAAACAAAAGAAATAAAGGTTTGTTTCAAAATAAAACTTTTCGTTCTCCTTCTTTCAAACTCAAATAAACCACAAAATCACAGTTCATTTAGAAAAGCCCCAAAATAGTCCATATAAAAAAAAAAAGAAAGATCAACTAAACCCTTACCTGCCAACATTTGTCTCTGAAAAAGGGGTTCCTGATTTGTCGGCGATCCGGGGGGTGTTACGCCCCATTTACAGGGGGCGTCAGCTTCAACGCTTCCTATTCACTTTGAATGGGTGACATCAGGCGTTGCCGAACTGCATTGAGGATCCGTCGGCGCTGCTTTAGTGGTGTTGATCGCTGCAGAAGATGGGACTTTCTCAACTCTTCAAGTGCCGATGAAAGCGCCAGCCAATCAGATCGCTGTATGCAAATACAACAGCTCAGACAGTAGCCAATTGCTAATTTCATTGGCTGAAGCTGCTATGATGATCGCGTCAGCCCCAACTTGCGCCAGCGTTGACGCTGTTGCCCCGTGTGAATGGGGTGTTACAGATTGTACCAATCACCTGAGGACCAGAGGAAGGGGTTAAAGTTCCGGGAGTTTTCCGGGAGAAATGACAAACTGGGAGGTGGGTCTGAAATACGGGAGACTCCCGGGAAAAACGGGAGTGTTGGCAGGTGTAATGAAGTTACGGCCACCTGGCCGCCGGGAAGAAGGAGGCGGAGAACCAACAAACTTTATATATATATTTATTAATAAAAGGGACGGCAGCTCCTCACGGAGACTGCCGTCTAAATCAAAACAAGACAAACGGACGGCAGCTCCTCACAGAGACTGCCGTCAAACTGAAAGCAAAAGTAACACAACATGTGCGGGCCGGTCCTCTCTCCCTGTCCTCTGCCACAGCACCCGCGAGACCTATATGAGACGGGCCGAGAGAAAAGGAGATGGAGAAAAAAGGAGGAAAGACAGAGTAGACAGAGAGGGGAGAGAGGAAAAAAAAATTGGGGTTCGGTTCTCCAGACACGCTGCCACTCGGTCCTCAACCAACTGAGAGAAGTGACGACATGCTGGGAGCCCTGTGGAAAAATCTATCCACCCGTCCGTCTTCTGGTGTCTGGCGGCGGTTCTTCTGACTAGCTGGCGGCATCTCTGGTCTCCTGCTCCGCTCCTGCTTCGGTGGAGGACGCAGGTTTCGGTGTCATGGCGGATCGCGGCGACTCCCCCCGGGCTCTCTGGGATGGCTCCCTTCAGCTCTTTCCCATCCGGTGGGGAGCCCCGCGTCCCCTGCTCCTCCCCATGCTGGGAGACGGCAGCAGGCAGATCCTTCCTCGCCAGCCTCAGGCCGCCCCGTCACTTTGGCAGACGAACGGGTTTCTCCCCCACTCGGGTTAACTCCCGAACACTCGCCCTCCTCCTCAGCGGCGAGGGCAACTGGACGACGTGTCCCTCCTTCTCCCGGGTTTTCGGCACCACTGTAATGAAGTCACGGCCACCTGGCCGCTGGGAAGAAGGAGGCGGAGAACCAACGCTGTTTTAAATAAATATTTATTAATAAAAGGGACGGCAGCTCCTCACGGAGACTGCCGTCTAAATCAAAACAAACGGACGGCAGCTTCTCACGGAGACTGCCGTCAAACTGAAAGCAAAAGTAACATGTCCGGGCCCAGTCCTCTCTCTCTGTCCTCTGCCATTGTTCCTCCTCTTATAGTCCAGAGCTCCTTCCGTGGGATTGAAGTCAGGTGCGCGCCACAGGTGTATCTCATCTGTGGCGGGCCTCGTTTCGCTCCCACGGCTCTCGGCCACGCCCCCTCACCACAGCAGGTATGACTAAACCCCGTTGCAGGCCTGTTTCGGTGCCGGTGTAGCAGTTGATTCTGTTCCTTTCTGGAATTCCAGTTCCCCCTCTACGAATCGTGTCCGCTAACGGCATGTGCCGACACACCCAAACACAAGTCAATGAAAGGAAAGCAAACTGATGCTAAAAGTATGTATTTTTTTCCGAATTTGAAAATGAAAAGGACTAACATAACCGTAGGCCTAGGCGCAATTTTAAACTAGGGTGCATAAACTCAGACATTAGGAAAAAAGAAACACGAACCACAGAAAATACGTAATGCGAGTGTAAGATTAATTTTATTACGCTACTTTTACATTGCAAGTCATGAAAGCGTTGCCAACACTGTTGTTTCTTTTCGCTTTCCGTACATCTAGTTGTGTTTGGGTGTGTCTGCATACGTTTTTAGCAGATTATATGTTCCCCCCCGGGATTTACGCCCGTGGGTGTACCGCCGCTCCCTATACGCGGAGTATGCAGGTTGCGTAGGGCCTCAACTCCAGAGGGGGGCACCATCTCGGCTGCTACATTTATCTAATAATATTAACATACATTGAGTGTAAATAAAATATATATTGATAATATGTTGATAAATATTTGTAAAAAATGTTTATGACGACCACAAAAACAAACATGTGACGTTTTTTTTTTTGTGTACGCGCATAGGCGCGTGCACGTGGCGTGGTCCAGTCCACTTATCTTTGCGGCTGCAGCATATAATTATCATTGATGCAAGTTGCAGCTCTATGCCGGAAAAAGACCACAGCAGTCTGGAGCGGAGAAGAGGAAAAAAGTACAAGATGATCCTGTTCATCACTTTCAGGTTACTATGTCCATGAGTCTGGAAAACCTATTTTTGGTTGTTCAAGTAAATTAGTGAGGCTAACGTTTAAAGTTCTCCACAACTGCACCAAATCTGCCTCATTTGTTGTTGTTTACGTTCAGTTTCTCGTAGAGGTGGAACTGGAATTCCAGAAGGGAACAGAATCATCTGCTACACCGGCGTCCGTAGTGGCATTAAAACATAATTGCCCCTTTGCCCCAAGGGCAAACAAACAACAATTCACTCTTACCAAAGCCCAGGGAACACGTCAGAACCTGAACTACAGTTCAGGGGAGAATAGAGGGGGTCAGCAGTGTGATGGTGTATCCAACACTGCCAGAGGACCCACTGAGGTTTCCAGGTTACTCAGGGCGCTATCTGGAATGTCCGTGTTCGTTGAGGTATAGTACGATAATTATCCGCGGAGATCTCCGCCTTCGCGGCTAACACAGCATCAAAGAGCATAGAATCACTATTCTAAGCTCTTTGACTGTATTTAGTGAACACAGTGTCCCAAATAGTCAGATGATATCCAAAAGAGGAAATTGCTATCCTCACAGAATCATAGACACATAAATCTCTCTTCAGTTCTCTTTTCGACAACTCTTGGAGCAGTCTCTCTCATACAAACTTTCCATAGATAAACACACTAGATATCACATAGGGACCCTGAGCATGCGTCAACAGCGCCGCCACATTGGTACAGTGCTCCTAGGACAAACGTCATTCAACCGCACTAGTCAAGACAGTGTGCCAATGTGAAGATGCTGGACTTTAGCGCTGTGTACGGAGTAGAAACGAGCAAACAAATAAAACAAAGCACAAAGTCATCACATTTCATAGGTAAGAATTCGTTTATGTTTTTGTATGTTATAAACGTTTGTGCTTAACAAGTAACATTATTGATGATAATAAAGTCTCTTACTGCAGTGACCATAAGGCTAAGTAGCACCAACTCACACTAAATTCTAAGTTTATGCTAGTTTTGTTCAATAAAATAAGCAAACAATGTTATGAAATATGACAAGACGCGGCGCTGCCAGAAACTTGTATTATTGTCGGCTAAGTGAACGAGTCGTTCATAACGGAGATTCATTCACAAACGAATCGCTCCCTCCGTCAGAATGAGAAGTGAAAGCAGGAGTGGGGGGGGGGGGGTGATTCAGGACATGGATTAAATCAAATAAAACAGGGAAGGAGGGTAATGCATTTCCATGCACACAAACATACACTCTTTGTCAGGAATGCCCGTCCAAGCGCATCCATCAAAGTGATGTAAAATTATAATATTTCGTAATTTAAAAAAATATTTGCATACGGACCACCGAGGAAAACTCCCGATCATAGATGTATATGTGTATTTCTCTGGCTTTGGATGACCACAGTCCTCCACTTCACCTTGGTCCTGCATTCATTTCAAAGGAGGCTTACCCTGTACTAAAATGGCGGCTCTATTGACGCATTCCTTCTAATAGACAACAGTAGGGTAGGCGACATCTAATGTATATATCTATGCAAGCTTTCACCCCGACATCCTCACACAATGCTCTCACGCCCCCTTCATATGCCTTCCGGAATAATAATTTCCGGTCACCTTACAGGCACTTCGGTCACGGCACAACAGGTACATTTTCTTAATTATATATAAATACATAAATTCAGAAACAAAACATCCATTATACAATAAACAAATTATGAAAGTAATATAAACATTATAATAAATCAAT
>CAIGQZ010032134.1:1842418-1861600 GCA_903798205.1 Danio tinwini
AAAAACTAATGACATGGCCTCCTTGTTCCCGTGATCTGAACCCCATAAAGAACCTGTGGTCCATCATCAAATGTGAGATTTACAAGGAGGGAAAACAGTACAGCTCTCTGAACAGTGTCTGGGAGGCTGTGGGTGCTGCTGCACGCAATGTTGATGGTGAACAGATCAAAACACTGACAGAATCCATGGATGGCAGGCTTTTGAGTGTCCTTGCAAAGAAAGGTGGCTATATTGGTCACTGATTTGTTTTTGTTTTGTTTTTGAATATTTGTTTTTTGTTAAGTTGCCTAATAATTATGCACAGTAATAGTCACCTGCACACACAGATATCCTCCTAAAATAGCTCAAACTAAAAACTACTTCCAAAAATATTCAGCTTTGATGAGTTTTTTGGGTTCATTGAGAACATGGTTGTTGTTCAATAATAAAATGAATCCTTAAAAGCACAACTTGCCTAATAATTCTGCACTCCCTATCTTGTGTTTTACATCTGATTGCCTCAAGGCCTTATGATTTCCTCCACATTATGCATAAGAACATATTAAAGTGATGATCACCTCTGTCATTCAGTTTTGAGTGTTTTAATCAACCATGTAACACCTAGAGATGGTAAGTAGAAGTATTGATAAGCTCTGACTTTAACGGTTCCAGGGTTCTGGTACCATTTTAAAAGTAAAATTAATGCTTTTTAAGACCTCAACAAATATAATTTAAGACCCAAAAATTTCATAATTTCTTTGGAATAGGTTACTCAATTTATTGTCTCCTACAATGGAAATCAAAACTTGAAAGTTTTCCATTTGGTATTAATTATGTGCAATGTGTAAACTCAGTAGGTAAAAAAAAAAGTATAAAAAGTATAAAAATACTTTTCTTGAAGACCTTTTCCTTTTCTTTTTTTTATTCCTTTGTAATGTAGAACATAGCCAAAGCAACATAGATAAGCTGGATTACACTAAACAACACAATGTTCAAAACCTGGTATGAAGGAACCATATACAATAGAATCCTAAAAAAATAAGCTCAATAATAAAGTCCTCAAAACAGCTTTTCACAAGCCAAAATGTTGACAAATAATCTACATAACTGTTAGAAAACACTAATGTTATTACATGACTTTTAATGAGAGAAACCCTTTGTTTTGTAATATCCCAAATTCTCCTCAAGACATGTGGCATCTCTCTTCTCATCTTCTCAATTTCATCATCTAGCTCCACCAACTCCCTTCTCTTTTCCTTGCATCTTTTTCTAATGGAATTTCTTTTAGTGATAAGTTCTGCCGTCTTGGTGCCTGCTGTATTCTCAGTGTGTGTGTATATATATGAAAGTGAAATTGGCCAAACTGGGGGGACGTGTGTCCTATAAGTTTAAAAACCCCTGGTATGAAGAACCCACAGTACCTCTGACTTTTGAGTGTCTGGCGGTGAAATGAAACTTGTTATACTGTGAGGTGGCGTCTGAACTAGTAACATTGTTAGGTCGAGCTGCAAACAATGCGAGGATTAACCTGTATGACTAGCTGCTGCAACGTACCGATGGTGCTTTTCTCCTTACATGTGCGATTCGATGGCTTTGAGCCCCATGGTCACCTCACCTCGACAACAGCATAATGGCAGCATGCAGGTGCAGACCGACGTCAGCGTCTGTAGCCGACCTACCGTAATAAGCTAATAAATCACGGAGACAGTCATTTCACTCCTGTTCCACACATGCTAAATTGATCAACTATTAGATGTTTTATGGTGGACCACTGTGCTTCCCTATCGTCATTAAGCACACCGGCTGAAAATGTAATATCTACAGCAACTTTACTGTAAATTTCAGAAAATTTAAGACCTGGATTTTAAGTTAAGACATTGGAAGACTTTTTAAGGACCCGTGGGAACCCTGGGTTCTGTTATCGGCAGGGCCAGATGGAAAAGTTTTTTGCTATTTCTGAGAGAATTTTGGTAAAAATCTGCAGATTTCTGCGGAAATATTACTGTACACACTGCATTATAGAGAAATCAGATGAACATTTTCATATTTGTCAATAATATTACTGTAATTAATTTAAAAAAGAAAAAAATATATAGATTTACACACATTTACTCAAGTAAATAAGCAATTACAACGTAATAAACAATGTTTCGCAAGTGTTATTGCAGAGAAACAGAAACAGCGCAGAAGTATAAATGCAAGGCTTGCGCCGTGGGTCACGCCGATCACTTGACGCAGAAGTATAAACCAATTAGCGCAGCGCAAGCCTCCGCTGAGCGCGCACGTACAGCCGAGAACTGAAGGCTTTTATACTTGACGCGCTCGACGGAAACAGGAGCATTTCTCATGTGAGATTGCTAACTGTGCAGACGAGGTTGGTCAGTTAAATTAGGCAACTGTAAGTAATGTTTACTCAGCAATAATTATCCAGTACCGATAACTAGGCCCACATGGAATCTTTATCCGGAGCTCCTTCACGGGACTCCACACTTGTAAACACTCGCTGCATCGGGCACGCGGCTCTCACCTCCGCTCACACTCGTCAGCGCTACCAAGCCGACCAATCACAAAGCTTGCGCTACGCATAAGTGTTACATTTTTTGAGAGATGCATGTCATCGTTGCCAACGGCCAAGGCGAAGGGCTATGCATCCAAGCTATGTTACAGTGCAGCCTACGCATGTGCTTGACACAGAAGTATAAATCAGCCTTTAAGCGCACACACATAGCTCGCGACTTGCGCAAATCGCACACACATAGCTCACGACTTGCGCTAAGCGCACACACACAGCTCACGACACAGACTTGCGCACACACAGCTCGAGCTTGTGGAGTGAACAAAACGGGTTGTATTTCCAGAGTGGACAGCGACAATCCCCGGCGCAACAAACGCAACAAGTAGTTTTTTGTATAAGCAGAAATGCAAACAATCTGCCGAAGTGAAAGGATCTTTCAAAGTGCATTAACTGCAGTAAAACAAATGAAGAGTTTTTGACTGCTTATCTACTAACAGTAACGTTACATCATCCACATCGCTATGCCAGCAGTCAATCACCTAAATTAGCATAACATTATTAGTTTAATAAACACACACATTCGGTTATAATGAAAACTGTTTTTTTCTGCAGTAGCCTAAATCAATCTTAATCATTAAAAATGCTTTTACATCAACTGTTTACAATTATAGCCTGTGAATAGCCTAATAATAAACTACGCTTATTAAGAAATTATAAAAAAAACAGCCTTTTTACATCGCAAGATGCTCCAAAACTGCATTAAAAACACAGTTAACTCCCACAACATAATAAAAATTAATAAACATCTCATTTAACTTCATTTTGCAACTCAAAGAGGGTATTTTCAACTGCAGAGAGCACAAGAAACCAAGCAAGGTCCCGACTTCTGCCAGAAAAGGCAAACATGTAGATTTTTCTCCAGAAGAATGGTTAAAAATGGAGTCATTTTCCTTCAAAACAATGTGCATTTTTTAAAGGAAAAAATATATTTATTGGCTTTACAATTATTGGTTTCATTTTATTTAACATTAAAAACGTAATAATAAAAGTGTTGTTAATTCTGTAAAATTTGTTTTGTTTGTTTTATAAAAAATAAAAAAAAAACTACAAAAAGTACTGATAAGAGAACCATTAAAGTACCGAACCGATAAGTGGTATCGATAACAGTAGTAATACCGTTAAAACCTTAACAAAATCCATCCCTAGTTACACCTGTGGGGTTCCGGGTCAAAAGCGACCGCCATAGGAAATGAATGGGTATCCTGACTATATTCATCCATTAGACAGAAAACATCCCCATACACACCACCCCAACTCACTCACTTACTCACTTCAGACTGGACAATGTCTTTTAAAGGTACGCATCTCTTTTACGCGCTTATGTGCCAATCCTTCAGCCTGATCTCACGAGGAAACATAACTATTTAACGTTTTGTCAGTTTAGTGACTAATTTGTACAAGTTCAATTGTACGCAAACTTTTAAAAGAAGGCGTGGCCCCCAACCCCACCCCTAAACCCAACCGTCATTGGGGATGAGCAAATCTTACTAAATTGTATGAATGAGACTGTATGAATTCAAACAGATTAGCCACTAAATCAATACGTTATGAATTGCCTTAAGATAGCGTTGGATTCTCGAGGGTGAATCAACTTCCTGATAAAACAATGCATCATATCTTCACACAGACTGTCTGTCATGTGAACCCATCTGTGTGGCTTTCTTTCTGCCATTCTTCGTTCAGCCTATGGGTCTAGCAGGAGCACTTTTAGCTTAGCTTAGCATCAATTATTTTATTGGATTAGACCATTAGCATCTCGCTCAAAAATGACCAAAATATAACTAGTGCTAGTTCTATGTTTATGCTCACTGTCTATACCCTCAGTCCCTATTCCCTACATTAGTATACTAATAGAGTCCAACTGAAGGACTGAATGAAAATTCGAGCACTTGGTACACAGGAAAGGATACCGTTTTGTTTGTGCTTTACTGGTTGATAAATCATTCAGATGGATTAAAAGTTCAATGTCTTTGGTCAGCCCCTGTGATAGTTATTTTAGCGAGCTGTCTATTAGTAACGAAACTAAGTATATTGATTTCTGCCATGTATTGTTCATTTTGTAATACAGTTTCAGCGCCTGTTTGTATTTTCCCTGCTGAAAAATCCAACTTAAACCAGCCTTGGCTGGTTGGCTGGTTTTAGCTGGTCGACCAGCCTGGTTTTAGAGGGGTTTCCAGCCATTTCCAGGCTGGGAGTTGACCAGCTAAAACCAGTTTGACCAGCCAAAACCAGCTATGTCCAGCTTAAACCAGGCTGGTCAAGCTGGTTTTAGCTGGTCATTTTCCAGCCTGACCAGCTAATACCAGGCTGGAAATGGCCAAAACCCCTCTAAAACCAGGCTGGTCGACCAGCTAAAACCAACCAACCAGCTTAGGCTGGTTTAAGCTGTTTTTTCAGCAGGGTTCACTGCAGTTATTTTATGTCTAATATTATAAATTGATGTTGAACACTACTTTGAGACACTGTTCACAGCTAAAGAATGTTGAATAAACATTTGGTGGTGAAAAATGTTTTGGTGCTAATATAAGAGCAGTTAAAACAAACCACTAACGGGAACTCTAAAGTAAGAGGCGGGATGTGAACACGACACGAGGGTGTTAAACAGCAATTAGTAGCCGAATTAAATATTGAGCTGACAGTAAAAGAGTTGACATTTTCCACCATTTTGTGCTTTAGCTTACGATGCTAACCTCAAACCAGACACCACATGACATGTCTAAACACACACTTGTATGCCTTTTCATCATATTATAAATGTTAAAAAGAGTGAATGACAAACTTATTAAAATATCACAGTAACGGAGTTAACAATAACAACAACAAATAATAATCTACTATTGCTGTATCCTAAATATCTAGCTCAAATTAATGAGAAGAGTGACACGCCTCTGTGCCTTCTACAGTTCCCCACCAGAGGAAGTGACATCACTTGAAGAAAGTCACATGCTTTACAGAGTGTTCTGACTTTCTAGAACTGATGTAAACAGAGTTGACCAGGTTGCACAGGCAGACACGAAATGTATTTATTCATAATTAAAAATACAAATAATACAGAAAATAGATGTTTTACGCACATGATAATTTATCTTAGTAGAGTAAACACACTAAAAGATGAAAATTAAAGATTTGTTAAATCAAAAGTTGATGCCTGGTGGAAAAACATACTCTGTAATATTAAAACCACCTGGGTTTCCACTTTTGCCATGGCCTCTCTTTTTGGTTTTAACAAACATATCCCTCAGGTTTTTCTAAACTTTTACAAAATCTTTCCTCCTTTCCCATGCCTGTTGCAATATCTAGCCAAGAATTACTGTTCATCTGGTTATCTCTATGATCACGCATGGACGGATCATAAAGATGTGTGTACAGTTGTACCTGTTTCAGACAAAAAAATCTCTAAACAGTGTTTCATATTCAACTCAAATGAAATGCGGCACCATGTGAACTGTTCGCTCAAGTCTTTAACAATTTGGTGCGGTCCACCAGCCGAAATCATGTCGCGCACACCCTAAGCGAACCTCCGCAAACACAGAGATGATGTCACATTCGCCGCGCGCACGGAATTCAGTAACAGAAAGCTGATTGGCTATTACATGTTGGTCTCATTTGTAGTTGTAATACCGCAAATTACATTTGGACACAATGAAAACCAAGCAGCAACAACAAAAAAATAATTTAAATGAGCATTAGATGTAGTGTTACAAGGACATCAGAAAAATAAGACCTGTGCAAAAATATTTAAGATCTAGAACAGCGAATTTAAGACTTTTAAGGCCTGAAATTTCAATTTTTTTTATTTTAGACTTTTTAAGACCCCATGGAAACCCTGTTTTCAGGAGATTGGAGCACAATAATTTAATAATTCTAGGAAACCACTGTATCAATGGTCTAGATGCTCGGGTACTTCTTAAAATTGACATTTTCCAACTGCAGGCGCACAGAGCGCTCTATCAAAACGTGAGGCACAGCAGATGATTGCAACACATGCACAGAGCAAATAAACAGCACGCAAAACACTCGATGTCAATTTAAAAAGGCACCGCTCACTGCAAAAATCATGTTCAACGTGATTGGGAATAGCCATTCACTACTCCCAGGAAACTATATGCTCTTAAAAATGCAATTACAGTTGTCATGCCTCTAAACACAAGTTGAGACACAATAAGCATTCTTATAAAAGGATAGAGCAGGTGATTGTTGTTTAGACCTCTAATTATATATATGGTGTGAAAAAGTGTTTGCCCCCTTACCCTGTTTTTCACATTTTAATGTTTCAGATCATCAAACTAATTACAATATTAGTCAAAGACAACACATCACGCAGTTTTGAAACAAAGGTTTTTATTAGTAAGGCAAAACAAAATACAAAACTAAACAGCTCTGTGTAAAAAAGTGTTTCCCACCCTTAGCAGCAACAACTGCAACCAAGCGCTTTCCATAACCTGCGATTAGTCTTTTACAGCCATGTGGAGGCAGTCATCTTTGTAGAATTGCTGTAATTCAGCCACATGGAGGGATTTTTGAGCACAAATTGCCTTTTTAAGGTCATCTTAATTGAACTCAGGTCAGGACTTTGACTAGGCCACTCCAAAGTCTTCATTTTGCTTTTCTTTAGCCACTCATAAGTGGATTTGCTGGTGTGCTTTGGATCATTGTCATACTGACAACAACCCAAGTTCACTTCAGCTTGAGGTCACTAACAGTAGGCCGGACATCCTCCTTCAGGATATTGTGGTACACAGCAGTCCTGAAGCAGCAAAACAGTCCCAGACCATCACACCACCACATTTTACTGTTGACATGATGTTGTTTTTTTGTTTTGTGGTGTTACTGTTACGCCCCACACATAATGGCACACACAGATTATTTTCCCCAGGATCTTGGGGATCATCAAGATGTTTTCTGGCAAAACTGAGATGAGCCCTCGTGTTCTTTTTGCTCAGCAACTCTTTTTCTTATGGTGGAGTCATGAACACTCACCTTAACTGAGGCACGTGAGGCCTGCAGTTCTTTGGATGTTGTTGTGGGGTCTTTTGTTGTCACTGTGCTCTTTGACTAATGTTTAAATTTGTTTGATGATCTGAAATATTAAAGTGTGACAAACATGGGGAAAAAAATAAGATATCAGTCAGGGGGCAAAGACTTTTTCACACCACTATACATGTATATAAGATGTAATATATATATTTCATTTCTTTTCATTTGCCCTGTAAATAACATCTAATTATATGTAGGGTTGTCCTTGAAAACATCCTTACGCACATTTCAGAAATTAATTTGTGTGGACGCATGGTTAGTGAATAAGACCCATTATCTTGAGAGATAACCTGATATAATTTGTTTTATTTTTCAAAACCATCATATTCATTTTTTTTGCATCGCACAGAATTAAAGTCATGCAGATTTGAGACCATGACATTTTTTTTTTTTGCTTTTCATTACATCTCTCACCCCAACAGAAAAAGCACTTTTTAATAGGAAATGGGTTGTTCTTTTTATTTTATCTGGTGCTAAATAAGAACAAACAAACCAAAAAAAAACTTACAAAGTGAACTTCATCATCATCCTCGGGTTCATCTTTGATGACGATGACCGGTCCTGGAGATGACCTGCGCCTCCTCTTGGTGGAAGGGTTTGATGGGCCACTCTGGGGGGCTTCTGCACGCTTCCAGGAGACAGAACTAGGAGAATATATAAAGACATTTGCCGTTTATTACTAATGTGCGAATCTAGCAAAACTGCAGAAGGGAGTCAAAGGTTCTGTGCCAACGAGAAAAATAGATGCAGCAGCTTATTTACATAACTAATGAGTAGGGCCAGACGGAATCTGCGGACGTTTTTTGCTATTTCTGCTGAGAATTTTGGTAAAAATCTGCGGATTTCTGCTGAATTATTTGAGGAGTATTATAACTAAAACCTTAAAATGTGAAATAAAAAATAATATCTTTTTAACTTTTATTTAATGTTTAAAATGCAAATCCAATTAGATTAACAGTAAATAGTTAACTGTAAGTAAATAAACAGAATTAATGATGGGCTAAAAATCTGCGGAAAACCTGCGAAAAATCTGCGGAATTCTGCGCGCACAGATTCCGTGTGGGCCTACTAATGAGCAAAGATACCTGGAGCAGATAACGTCATCTTCTGGCTTGCCAAATAACTGAACATGAGCAGAAACTACCACATGATCTAGAGCAAAATGTCAAATAACGGTCTCCACAGAAATATCTTGGAAATAGTTATTTAGCATTTAATTTAGGAACTACATATGCTTTATAGTTAGCGTGAAGCAGAAATACCTGAGGCTTTTATTTCAGTATGTTAATGTACTTCCTAATGAAACAAAATAGTGAATAGTGGGCGGGGCTTTAATATTTGTGCACCATACCCTTGTAGCAAACTAACTATAAGAGGGGTGTGGCTAAAAATATTGTGTCTCTGTGTGAAAAAGTGCCCCTATACCTTATAACTGGTTGGGCCACATTTACCTGCAGTCAAGCGCTTTCCATAACTTGCAAAAAGTCTGTTACAGCGCTGTGGAGGAATTTAGGCGCACTCATCTTTGCAGAATTGCTGTAGTTCAGCCACATTGGAGGAGTTTGAGCATAAATCGCCTTTTTAAAGGTCATCCATCTCAATTATATTCAGGTCAGGACTTTGACTAGGCCACTAAAATCTTTTTTTTGCTTGTCTTCAGCCACTCAAAAGTAGATTTGCTGGTGTGCTTTGGATCGTTCTCATACTGACGACAACCCAAGTTCAAGAGCAAAATGCCAAATAACAGTCTCCACAGAAATATCTTGGAAATAGTCATTTCGCATTTTGGGGTGAATGACTGATGACAGAATAATGTTAACTCAGGAGTTAATATACCCTTTATAGTTAGCGTAAAGCGGACGGGGCAAAATCTTGACGGCGCTTTTTTATTTGTGCACCATTCCCTTGTCGCAAGCTAACTGTAAGAGGGGTGTGGCTAAGAATACTGTGTCTCATGCGTCAAACTGACATAATCAGAAAAGCACCGCCCCTCCAAATGTTGAAGAAAATGCTCAGACTTTGGCTGCGTTCGAAACAGCCTACTACACAGTAGGTACTGCATTTGAATGTAAACGTACTACTCGGCCGTTAGAAAAGTATGTTCTATACTGTATGAATGTAAGTAGTATGAATGGAATTCGGACATACTACATCCGCCATTTTGCCATGGTCACGTGACCTACCTGCGTCAGTTGCGTCGATTCACTCCCATTCATGAATTCTCTCGCGAAGCATCATGGGATAGCGCAGCGTGCATGAGATGCGCACTTCAGAATCTTGCCGGAAGTAGTAAGTCATCCGGGTACTTCTCGCATACTCATTTTCGAATTCTATGAATTCGGACATACTACTCGGCTCGCATACTGATTTTAGTGTACTGCATAGTATGGTAGTATGCGGTTTCGGACGCAGCCTTTGTATGAAGATTACCAAAGCAAACTTTTTTTTTCAGTGGATTAACTTACGCTGATTAGTTGTTCACCTAAAGAATAACAATGCGCGCTAGCAAAATAAACAATGTTCATTTTGATTTCACACAGACTTTGTCACACTTCTTTGCGCTCTCTAAAAGTTAACAGAAAAGTTTCAGTAATAACAAAAAAATGTACCTGGTCTTTGGTTCCGACGAGGTGACAGACATCTGAGAAAACTGTCTTCCTTGTGCTAAAGGTCCAATAAAATCAAGACAATACTCAGCGATTTAACAAAGCAGCACTGAACAAATAGAAAGATAAACTAGACTGAAAGCCTTTCATTTTTAAAGGTGCCACAGAATGAATATCTGGATATATAGTACATAGGTATAGATAAATAATAGAAGAGTTCAGAACATGCAAATGGCCAGATGGTAACCCAGAAATCTGAACAAACCACTGACTATCACAATCAGTATGGGATCATTAATAAGTATGCACCATGGAGCATTTGATTTCCCTTATTTTTATGTACATCTAAACTTGTATTATACTTACAAAAAAGCACGAAGGACTCTTTAGTTTAAAACTGGGAAAAGTTTTAAGTATGATCACCTCACATCAGAACTCAAAATGCAGGATATACAGATTGAAAATGTAGTTTAATGTGTATATTGTGAACTTTCAAAAGAAAATCGGCACACTGCCACTTCAGCTCTCAAAAGTCATGTAGTCGTGTACATAGGTCGAAACGTTGTGCTATTATTTTTATATTATTTTTCTTGCTGTTTTATTGCTCTTGTTTTACTGTTCGGTGTCCTTGAGTTGCCAGAAAGGTGCGTTTAAATTAAGTGTATTATTATTATTATTCTAAAGGACTTTTAAGAACTGAAGTGGCAATGTGCCGATTTTCTTTCGATCTTTTGCTACTGCGTTTATTTTTGATCGAGCACCTGAGATTTTTAGATGTGCGCACACTTCTGTTTTTTGTTTATATTGTGAAATTTGCCATGCATGCTTGTAATGAGGAACGGACACATGTAATCGTCTGAATATAAGTGTTTAGTGCATGATTATGCACCATGTCATATCGCTCAGCTCTTAAACTTGGTTTATATTACAGTTTTTCTCGATTGCTTTGATGCAGCCGTCAATTGAAACTCCACATTTTCAAAACAGTGAACACACAGGCCTAAACCGCGGCACTCGTGGTCAAAATGACACATTTTGCTTGCAAAATGCTCGAACCGTGTCAAAACATTTAAAACACGCAAGAAAAGCTCATTTTACCTTCGAACAACACAACTTGCAAACAAGGATATGAGCTCTTATGATCAATCACTACACATTGTGTAAGTGAAGTTTCACAAACTAATTTCGAGAGGAGCACGTGATAGGATTGACTACAGCTGATCCCTATCACCAATCACTAACTAGCCAATCGGATAATTTCAAATTTAATATAAATATCCAGCCTAAATTTCATTCCACATCTTTGCTTTGCAATCCCCCCACCCCCCACCCCCATCCATCCTCAGTTAAGATTTCAGGCGACACGGTGGTTCAGTGGTTAACACTGTTGCCCCACAGCAAGGAGGTAGAGTTGGCTAGCTGAACCCGTCGACACACTCTGTGTGGAGTTTTCATGTTCTCCCCGTGTTCGCGTGGGTTTTCCCCGGGTACTCTGGTTTCCTCCCAATCTCAAAAGCATGCAACTACAGTTAAAGTCATAAGCACTTACTAAGTACAAACTGGCATAATTGGCGGTCTATTCTCAGGAAGTTATCGAGAACTACCTGATCTCGTATCCCTCCAAATGCTTATTGACCAGGCGGGAGCCTTGAGCTCACCTATCTCTGAGCTCAGGGTTCTCTCCCGGGACAGCATGCCGAACTAGCTAATATAGTCAAGCATTATCTAAGTGTGAACTCTTGAAATTCAGTGTGAATCAGCGCACCATTGCTTGTCATTGTAGCCTATTGCGCATGCCGTTTGTTGTCTTTCTATTTGGGCTCAAATTTGCAAAGAATTGGATGCCGAATAAGAAACGCTTTGAGTAAATTTATATTGAATTCATGACATTTTTTCAAACTGCGGCTGAACACTGAAATACTGTTAAAACACAAGAATACTGTGAATACAGGCCCATAGCCAGCCTGGTGAAAGGGCTGGTTCTTTTTCCTCAAAAAGTGGACCTTTTTGCAGTCATAAACCTCAGTTTCTATTGAACTATGAGATTTAAATAATGCATTTAGTGACATTTAAGCAGTACTTTTTTTTGCTGGATTAGCTAGTCAGATGTCATCATAACCACACTTTTTGATGTACTAAAAATATTCCCTAAAAACTTGTAATAAAGAAAAAATAAAACACTTTTTTTTTTATTATAATCTGTAAAAGTTTTAAACTGTAGCCTACTGTCATTTATTAGACGAAAAACAAACTGGCCAGCACATTCAATTGGCACTTTCCCATCATGGCCTCCTAATCATCCCCATCCACCGAATTGGCTCTATCACTGTCTCTTCACTCCACTAATAGCTGGTGTGTGGTGAGCGCCCTGGCGCCGTTGTCCTGTGGCTGCCGTCGCATCATCCAAGTGGATGCTACACACTGGTGGTGCTGTGAAGAGATTCCCCTCATGATTGTGAAGCGTTTTGGGTGTATGGCCATACACAATAAGTGCGCTATATAAATACACATTACATTACATTCAACTGTCCTCAATCACAATTTGGCCATTTCAATAAAAAAATCATCATTAAAACATAATAATAACAATAATAATAATAATAATGAATTCTTCAGATTTTTTCTAGCCTCTTTGGTAAAAAAAAAATACATTTGAGAATTCCTGGATATCAACAACAGCCAAAATATATATTCAAATTATAGTCGGCTTTTGGTGCTTTACAATTTTTTTTATTGCTCATTCTTATTTCAGGAATAAGGTCCAAGATTTAGAATAAAAGTAACCTGTAAAATGTTTTCTCTGTTTAAAAACTACAGTGAAAGAAGACTTCTCCTACATCAGATTATAGTCCCACTGAAGCAACAGCCGACAGATTCCATTTGGTCCTAAAGTCTTTTTCGATGGATTATTTTCATTATTTATGATGGCGTAGCAGTCAAAATAGGACAAATGAGCTCATGTATGGGACAAATTCTGGACCTTTGTCAGTGAGGGGTGGGTCTTCAGAACCCTCCTGGTTACAGGCCTGAAAAGTCAAACACATGTTTTATGCTTATAGTAAACCTGTTTTAAATAGAATTGTGGCTGTAAAAGCGCACCTACAGGTGTTTCAGGCGCAGCTCAGATCTTCTCCAGCTCATAATTTATTTTATTTATATTAATTTTGTCTAACAAATGATTAGACCTGTCCAGTTTCCTCTGGAATGCATCCCAGATCACCGACTGAAGTGGTTTGAGCGATCAGTTTTATATCCGATCAGAATAAAACGAATGAAGTGACCAAACAGCCTCAGAAACACAGACGTGACAGCATTAGCGCCTTTTGCTGTGAAGTGACATCTGACAGCTGAGGACTCTGCTTGCCATTAAAGTCTTCATCGGACAGTTATTTAAAAAAATAATTGCAAAAATAGAGAAAGGGAGGTCATGTACTGGACAAGTTAATAAATATACAGGACGTCCCGGCTAATCAGCCTTTACTGCAGCCAGTTAGCCTAGAACCTCATGGATAGGGACAGATTTTCATCTGTTAGGAAGTAACTTAAGTAACTTTAGCCTTACCCTGTTTGGCAGTCTTGTTGAACATATGTTCAATATTTTGCGATAATAATGGCGCTGCCTGCCTTTTCTGCCTCTCTTGGTTTTTTTGGACCCATAGCGTTACTCAGTATGGATGTCGCATCAAAGATTCTAATGTTACCGCTCAGTGGGTTATGTCACATGACTCGCGTCACATTATTGTGGCTTTGAGGCTCCATTAGATTCCAATTACTGGCCATCGTTATTTAACATTACACTTTATTACAATATATTATATTAATTATATAATAAATATATTATATAATAATAAATTACATAAAATAACTAAAAGAACAAATTCTGGACCCTTTGGCCATGGGGGGTGGTTCGTTCGAACCACCCGAACCCCCCCTGGCTACGGGCATGGAATATTAGAGACAAGACATGTAAACCAAAACACAGTCAAATCTATCAGAGTAGAAGACAAACTGACCTCTTCCATACGTGCCGGCAAAGAACAACACACACCGGCCGTCTTTTTTTTTTATATAAGGCTTACAGACTGGTTGAAGTGTGAAGGAGTGTCAAACCAGTGCTTCAGTGATTTCATGCTAACCTTGATAGTTTCTAATAGTTACGAATAGACGGTTTCTGTTTGGTGACCATAGCTAAAACAATAACGTTTGCACTGCTTTAATAACATCTGTGTTAACTATGGTGGGGAAAATGTGTCAACCCATTGAGAAAGGGTTTACACATTTGCAAGACATGTCTTCTGCTATTCTGGGATAGTGATGATGAAAATGGAGTGGATCCTAGTTTCTTTAACCCGGTCAAAGCAAACAAGAAAAACTGTAATTCCTGCCAATGTTTTCATAAAGTTTAAAACCCACAAAATACAATTTTTTTATTACAATTGTGTATATATTCAGGACAAAGACAGGATAAAACAAGTTTCTGGCTGCGTAAAGATATCTCACTCACTGACTACATTCATGATTTAATAGTCATGACCCTTCCAAATATGGTCAAAAGCATCTATTTCATATTAGGGCCAATTCTCATGGTTGGAAATGGACCCATAAATCAACTACTGGAGATTTTCTGCAGTTACCCAAGCCATTTACCTTCTGTGTTTAGATACCAGAGAGCCATTTAACATTTCATCAATGCGTTCTATGGCACCTGTAAAACGCACGTCAGGCATTGATTGATGCAGATAAGCTGTACTCTACCAGTTGTCTCAGTAGGCATAGAGAGGTGTGTGTGTGTGTAGCTGGGTCTCTGCGCAGACATCAGTGCACTGGGGTCACATCTCCTGTTCAGGTATGACGTGGCCTGCATGTTTTGCTGAAAAAGGTAAATTTGCATGATTTGAAGCTGAAAATGTTGTTGGCAATGTTCTTCACATGGTTATTTATTTTTATTTTACGGCTGTCACAATCAAACAAATACTGCAACTAAGTTATGAGTTATTACATTGCGAAAAATGTTTTTTAAAAAATGTTGTCCAAATGCCTCTTGATTTAAGAACTTTGAGAAAATTTGGACTAAAAACGAGATAAAAATGCTTCCTTTCGACCAAGGATTCAGGATTCAATTGCTGGGCGCATTCCACTGATGACTTCCTCTAGATATTTCATTTAATAATTTCGGTTGTTAAGCACAAAGTTTGTTTCGAAACTATTTGTAAATTCAGTTCTAAGTTCAATCAAATGAATAAACGAACAATTATAACTTAATGTGGTTATATCCAAACTAGGGTTGGGCGATGTTGACCAATTTGCCATCGTACGATGTCTAATGTGAAACATCGCAATGGACGATGGCATCGTCGTCGTAGGCGGGGGTGGGCATGGTTAAATATCAATTAATTCATAACAAATGAACTAATTGTAGGCTACCGTTTTCACTACCTGACCCACATGGTCTTTACCCATAAACAATTATAAATAAATAAAGCTACACTCAACTGACCACCTGTCAATCACTTTTTTCCGCAAGACTCTGGCATGAATAGGCGGAGTGATCTGTGTCGGTATAATCGTTATATTCCCACAGCTCGTGGAGGAGACGAGAGTTCGTTTGGAGTTCACTGTAATTAGTATTGTGATTGATGATAACTTCCTTATTTTATTATTATGAGGAAATAACAACAAGTAAAGATGCTAGGGCTCGATCGTTTTGGTCGTATATGCGCCCAAAATTTTATGTGACCTAAAGATATATTTGGAAGCATGTGTGCAAGTGCATAAATTATTGCCGTGCGACCTGTTTTCACTGCAAAATCCTCACTGCGTGCGCAGATTTAGGAGACATTTATGCAGAATGCATCTCTGCACCTAAAAACGCCAAATGCAGCGCTCAGGAACAGATTAAAACAGTTGTTATGTGAACTTGCTGAAGTAAAAGCCTGCAATGCTTGCCCCCGCCTTTGTGCTCTTCTTATTGGCCCACTGCTCTAGAACTGAACGCGAATGGATTGGTTAATATCAGCTGTCAATCACTCAGTCAATGCCTTCTGCCTTCAGATGACAGGAGCTACAACCGCGGAAATGCGAAGTGCTGAAGATGAGAGAATGAAAATAACACTGACAGATTTAGTTTTAGAAACCACCTAAAGTTACTAATAATGGTACATCTTATTAGTGATCATGTGCTGAATGTTAATCCACCGTTTGCACTTCTCCAAAAGTGGATAAAAGACTTCCAGTGGCATCAAGTCTGCTATGAAAATAACTAAAGCCATTCACTGTGAAGTCTGTAGGACGGGGTTTGCAGGTAACAGCATTTGTCGCTGAATCTCCACATTTTAAGCGCGAGAGGTACTGTATAATCCTTCATTTAATTCTCACGATGCTGTCAGCCCTGGAAGCGGCAGCTATATGTCAAATTTAACACCGCTCATGAAAAGACCGTTATTGCTATTAAGATGACATGCAAATTATAAGTTTTATATCAATATACATGTGGGGTGGGGCGATGGATCGCGATGCCGGCTCAGCATCGTGATGTTTATCAGCCATCGGCGATGGACGATGGCATCGTCTATCGGCCCAACCCTAATCCAAACACACTTCATATTCCTATAGCCCAATATAGCAATGCATAAGTCTCTAAAACTTAAAAAAAAAACGTAAATTGTCATAAATAAACTGGCTACAACAAAGGCGGACTTCACCAATCAGAAAAAAGCGTGGGGGAGGTAGTGGTTTTTATATTTATGTAGACAATAATATACATTTTCTACACTTAAATCCTGTCGTTTTTCATATTTGAAGATATTTGTGTACTGCTGTACATCCCTGCATGTGTAATAAGCAATGTGCATGCCTGTTTTGGACCTGCATATAACTAACGTGCTCTTTAAATACCACATAAAAACTCTGCCCCACTGACTTTAGACCACCTTTTAGTTGGTTAATAGTGCGCTTTTTTTTCAGTTGCCTTAAAATAGCGACATGCTAACAATGTGCCCTAACACGCCTCCTTTTCAGACCACAAATGTGCGCAAATGCATTTGCTATTTAAACAACGTAGTGCAAAAGGTTAAAATGGCACCTGTCCCAGACTGAAACTAGCAAAGAAACACCGGATTGCCCCAGGTGCATAATAGGGGCCAAAGTGTTTGTAGTTTTGTATGTTCAAATAAAAGCATAACAAATATAAATAATATTACATATCTGCTTTAAATTCACTTTAAAACATGGTCAAAGTTATTGTCCAGTGCTGACCTGCTGTAGTGTGTTTGGAGAGGGCAGTGGCGCTCCGCTGGAGAAGGCAGCAGCTTGTGGAAAGCGTCCTCTAGGCAGATGTTCCACCAGTTTAGGAGGGTAGGTGGGATTGTTGATGAGGCCTCTCAGAGTCTTGAACAAAGACCAAACAGAAAGTTCCAGATTACACAACTATTCTCACAATACCAGTCAGAAGGTTTAAATCAGATGTTTGTGGAAGGGGCATCTTTACTCTCATCAAAACTGCATTTATTTTTTAAAATCCATTACACTGTGAAATATACATTTGAAATGCAGTTCAAGTCCAAATGAATATTCTTTTTCAGACATTTCCCAAGTGATGTTTAACAGAGCAAGAGAGATTTTAAGTGATTTTAAAATCAACAGAGATTTTAAGTGAATTTCCAAATGTTTTTTCTTCACATTTCTTTTAATTTGGCTGGACTTAAAGCAGTTTTTAAAACGTTTTCAATGATTTATGGTCAGTATTATTAGCCCCCTTATAAACTTTTTTTTGTGCTCATCTACGGAACGAACCACTGCTGTCTAATGACTTGCATAGTCAACCTAATTAAGTCTTTAAATCACATTAAAGGCTTAATACTAGTATCTGAACTAGAAAAATGTTGAACGCAAATTAGGATATTTTGAAGAATGTTGGTGCTGGCACCCATTAACTCCCATAGTAGGAAAACAAAAACTATGAAAGTCAAGGAGTACCAGTTAGCAGCTTTCTTCAGAATACACCAATAAATTACCAACAACAACAAAGTGTGGTCTAAATACTGAGTTATATCCAAAGACACTTTCTACACCTATGCCCTTGTATAGTGATGCATACGTCTGAAAAACCCGACAGGTGGACCAACCTGAGCTTAAAATTATAAAACCAATTATAAATATGAATATAATCTACAAATGTTTCCTTGTCATCTACACAATCAAATGCACTCACCTTTTGTTTAATAATTGCTAAAAGGATTATAACACTGAACTGGAAAAATCCTTCCCCACCCAGTTACATACATTGGATGCATGATCTGATGCAGTCTATGCAAATAGAAAAGATTCGATATGCAGTTTGCGGTAATACTGAAAAATTGGACACTATTTGGCAACCCTTTCTCTTACACGTTAAAAATAAAAATAATAAATAAATAAATGTGTATATGTATGCGTTTATGTATGCAAGTATATACAATAGCTGACCTATTTTCCCTGCCCCTGGCTTAGTTATGAATGGAGAATTTTTCTTTTTTTTCTTTTTAATCATTTATTTTCTACTGCTGTACCCTTTGCATATTGTATGTTTCCCATATTGTTGTTTGGCCTAATATGTGTTACTTTTATCTATAATGTTATTTTTTTCTATATTATTATTATTATTTTATTTGTTTTTTTCTTTTCCTTAATGCCAGAATATGTAATAGTATTACTTTATTCAGAGAGACAGAAAATGTGAGCAAATTGTGTTCTGCCACTACATGGGAGCAGTTGTTGTCCTATAATTTTGTGTATCTGATGCTGTGGCTCTAAATATGAGTATGAATATAAACTAAATATGAATATAATAAATACTACAACTAATAACAATAACATTAAACAGATGTAAATTGTCATGAATAAACACAGGCTACAACAGAGCCGGATTCCACATACCAGAAGAAGGCATGGGGAGAGACAGAGGTATTTATATTTATGTATTATTTATATATATATATATATATATAT
>CAIGQZ010032134.1:1872045-1889409 GCA_903798205.1 Danio tinwini
AAAAACAGATAGATAAATAAATAAGATAAACAATCAAACAAATAAATAAAAACAGATAAATAAATAAACAAACAAACAGACAGACAAACAGATAAATAAAAACAAACAAGCAGATAAATAAATAAATAAAAACAGACAAGCAGTTAAATAAACAAACTGATAAACAGATAAATAAACATACAGATAAAAAAAATAAAAACAGATAAATAAATAAGATAAACATTTAAACAAATTAATAAAAACAGAAAAACAGGTAGATAAATAAATAAATAAATAAAGAGATAAATACAGACAGATACATAAATAAATAATTAAATAAAACAGAGATAAATAAACATACAGATAAAAATAAATAAAAACTAATAAATAAGTAAGATAAACAAATAAACAAATAAATAAAAAACAGAAAAACAGATAAATATATAAATAAATAAACAGATAAATAAACAGACAGACAAATAAATAAATTAAATAAACAAATAAACAGATAAATAAATAAAACATAGAGATAAATAAACATACAGATAAAAAATAAATAAAAACAGATAAATAAATAAAATGAACAATCAAACAAATTATTATTAAACAGATAAATTAACACAGAGAGAAATGAATAAATAAATTAATTAAATAAATAAATAAACTGATAAATAAATAAATAAACAGATAAATAAACACAGACAGATAAATAAATAAATAAATAAATAAATAAATAAGCATTTGATTGTTTTCGAATGCAAACAGATAAATAAAAAAATAAAAAAATAAACTGATAAATAAACAGATAAAAAACTAATAATTAAATCAACAAAAACATACAGATAAACATAGATAAAAAATAAATAAAAGCAGGTAAGATAAATAAATCAGATAAATAAACAAAGAATAAATAAAAATAATAAAAACAGATCAATAAATAAATACATCCATAAATTAAAGTTAAACAAATAATTAAATAAATAAACGTACCCGTTGTTAATGGTGTTCGTGACATCCTCTATGGCTTTCTTCTTTTCTTGAAGTTGGCAGGTCATGTTTTCCAGATGTTCCTTGTGATTCCTATACGCGTCTTCCAGAAACTGATAACTGAGGAAGAAAAAGCTTCTGTTAGCTGCAGTAGTCACTCAAACAATGTTAAAGCAGTAAACATTTATAGGACAGACGCTGAACAGAGACAATGTCAGCATTTCAGAAGTACAGCTGCCTAAGAAATAAAAGGGTGGTTCACTCAATCATGTTCAAACAGGTCTCATGTGTGAATGTAGTCTGATTTTAGTGAGAGCTGGAGACAGAAATGAATAAATGAACAATAATAACGAAGTGTGGCCAAAAACTGAGTTATTTCCAAATACACATGATATGGCCCATATGGTCTAAAACCTGACAGGTGGGCAAATTTAAGCTTGTTTCTAATAAAGCAAATCTAAATATGCATATAATAAATACTACTACTAATATTAATAACATTATAGACAAGCAAATTGTCATGAATAAACTGAAAAAGCCCCTCGAGATGAAGGAATGAAAGCAGTGGTTTTTATATTTATGTAGAAAGTAATAAATTTTGTAATATTTTAATCCTTTAATTCTTTTTATTTGTAAAGATATTTGTGTATTGCTGCACATCCTGTGTGTATTAAGCAATGTTTAAGCGAGGCGCCATACCTGTCAACCCTCCCGTTTTTCCCGGGATTCTCCCGTATTTTATAATTATATCCCGCTATCATCCCGTAAAGGTATTTTCCCGTGTTTCTCCCATATTTTCAGTCTTTCTCTGAAGGGTGGCAATAAACATTAAAGAGCCGAGCCTCCCTATACGCAACCCATACCGCCAAACCACCAGGGGCCGCCCTTTGCTCTTAAATGTGAGTCTGTTCTGTGCTTTCGCTTTGTTTAGGCATAAAAACACTTTCAAATAAATATCATGTTTCCCAAACAGATTCTGTACACGCCATTTGAAGTGGAGTGAAAGTCTGAGTTTTGGGTGCGTGTTTAAACAGACATATACACATAATTAATATAATTAATATCTGAAGATGTTGATCTTGGTGGGTTTTTTTTTTCAAACACAACTAATTTCATCCTAAATGAGCATAAAAAGTTAGGAAAGCAATCGATTGTTTTCTTTATAACGTTAGACGGTTGCATTTTTAAAGTGACGCCTGTTATTTAACGTAATCAAACGACAAAACTCTAAATAAATGAGAGATTCATTCGTTGCTCTTTAATCAGAATGCGTACGTTATACAGTGGAGAAACGGCTAATGAGATTTGATAGCTTGATTTTATTTCATCATAATAGCTATTCATTTTAATAAGCTGAACTGTTTGCTAATATATTTGCTGCTAATGTTTACTATTTATTTTTTCTTTTGTAAATAATAATAATAAAACATATTACTGACCATTTAACGGTTTATTTACCATGAAACATCTTCAAATCAACTTATTTAGTAGTTTAGGGAATTTTTTAAGGGGGGCGTCAGGGGAATCCCTTATTATGGTGGGCATATCCCTTTTTTTTACATCCCAATGTTGACAGGTATGCATGTAACGCGCTCTGCGCTGGACTTTAGACCTCCTCTCAGCTGGTCTATTGAACAGTCTATTTTAGTTCCTCAAAATAGCAACGCTCCAGCAATGCGCCTTAACACACCTCCTTTATTAGAGCAGAACGCCTATGAGCGCAAATGCATTTGCTATTTAAACAGTGCGGTGAAAAACGTCAAAACGACACTTGCGTCATGCTGAAACTAGCAAACAACAATTGTGTCGTCCCTTGCGCCGGGTGTATGATAGGACACTATGCTTTTAAGAACTGCTGGAAGCCAAACTATTTTAGAGAGCTGCATCTTTAAATGTTTGCACGCACACACTCACAAAAAAAAAAACACACTGGGAGATTTTCCCCATGAAATGTTGAGTTTCACAGGACACAGTATAATTAGATACAAAGTAATTAGTTACTGTGATTAAATTACTTTGCTGCTAAAAAAAGGTATTATTGTTCATTTTTAGGTCATTAAATTACAATTACTGCTAATGTACTTCCCTCAAACGCTGTAAATAAGCTCTGTAAAAGTCTATTCAGAGAAGTGGAGTCATTTTGGGGGTTATACAATTATCATTTTGCTTAACGTTTTTTTTTTTAAGTAAAAAAGATTATACGTATATCAAGTCAATGGCATATGCTTAAAAAATAAACTGATTGCTAATAATATTAGCATACATCCTTGATTTTGCAACTAAAGAATTTTTATTTTGTTAGATAGTTGAACAAGCATAAAATGATCAATAGAGTAAGATATTAATGACAATATTGTGTAGTGTCATTATGTCGAAATGTTTTGTTTTGATGCACTTAATAATTAACATTAATTATTTTATATATAGGTGGCTAAAGATTATTTTTTTATCTAGGTTAATCTCACTGTAATCTTGGAATTAATCTAAATTAAAATGGCTCATTTGAATTCTGCTGAAGGCATTCAGAATATGTGCGCTACCCAAATAATGACTAAAAGTAAGTCTTTGAGAACGGGTTTCTCAATCCAGGTGGCGCATTAGACCAGGGGCTCATCTCCTGTTTCCAAAATGCATCACAAACTGCTTGAGGAACTGTTCTACTTTGATAATTGGTGATGAAAATAAATGATGTTCAATAAGAAGTACTTGTGTTTAATAACTGTTTATTCAGTTAAGCATTAATGTTGAACTGTAGGCCTACATAAGCTCCAAACAGCCATTTATGATGACCTTAATCTGACTAAAGTCATAACTGAACTAAACAGAAATGGAATTAAGACGTGGAGTATGCAGATATTAGTGGCGTTATTGAAGTAAACACCGTAATCAAACTATAACCGTCATGTAGGACTTTTCGCCATATTTTCCCACAAAATCCACACACGCGGCTGTGAGTACAGGACCACACACACACACACAAACACACACACATCATTAAATTCTGAGGTTTTATTCTTTCCATTTGGTGTGCGTTATTAAACTCAATAACACTCTCACCAGTCCTCACTCATTATTTGCGTCTAATACCCCAGTTTGTCATGGGGGCATGAATGAAATGTTCATGAGTAAATGTGAAACTGCCGAATTGCAGTTAAAGTCGCCCAAAATTACAGGAAACTCTTAATGAAAGCACTTCACGTGAACACCTTCATTATATTATTGTCTATTAAGGCAAATAACTAGAGTACAGATGTAAGTGTAGTCAATAGTGTCTTCGAAGTAAGTGAATGATCCAGGAGGGCATGCTGCTGATTTGATTCAGAAGGGCACTTTTTTGTCAGACCGCTCACCGGTCAGGTATACATCCGCGCTAAAATATCAAGGTGAAAGTCATCATAGCTTGTGTAGAATAGACCCAGCTCCCATCCCAACTTTGAGAATAGATTAACGGCGATGTATATTTTTTTTAAATCGCCCAATAAGAGTCTTGCGTTAACGCAGCATGTGCTGCGTATTAACGAGATAACGGCCCACCACTAATTTTTTTAAAGTTTGGCTGCATAAGGGGCTGATCAAAGCGAATGCGCTTTCTGCGTGGAGAGGGGCATCATTTGAATGGTTTACTAACCGCCAGGAGTGTTTTGCACCCTGCGCACCTCGCGTTTTTGCAGTTGCGCGCTGTGTGCTCGAGAAACGAGAAAAAAAATCTCGTTACGTCATTCATGTCTTTTTCAATCTTCAATCAAATGAAAGAAGATGCATGATTTCTTTGAGGTGACAGCAGTGTTTTTGTTGTCAAGATGATATATGGAAAACTTTTAAAGATGGAGGAGAGACTAGAGGTCGCTGTTTCAAGTTATCCAGAGCTGTATGACTTTACAAATCTTGAATATCCCAATATTATTAAATATTACAATTATAAAAACACTGACAGCAACACTAGCGCACATTACGCAGCTGATTCAGTCCTTTCCTATTGACATAAAAAGAGCACTGCGCTTCTTTTTTTCTGGTCAACAAAAAAGGCAGTGTGGTGCGCCTCGCTGGAACGTAAAAGTGCATTCGGTGTGATCGGCAATGCAATATCAAATGAAAACAACTAAATTGTTATATTCTATAGTAGCCTATACTTTACAAAAAGTCAACATTTTGACTTTAATGACCTATATTAAAAATGTTGACAGAGGTTTGTGATAAAAGAATTAGAGCGGAGCATTAATTAAATGCATAGGCATATTTTTCGTGGAGCGATGGATTTGAGGTAGCCTGCTATTTTTATTTGACGGAAGAAAAAAAAAACATATGATTGGACAAACAGCATATGCCAGTTCTTAAAAGGATTCAGTCAGTGTTTTCGTTTTGTAATCTAAATTTGTCATTTAAGTGAAAAATATCTAGGGCAGGACTATTTATTTTATTCTTTTTATTTAGTTTATTCTGTTTTTCTATGCTGTTGGAAACACTGCAGCTGCATGAAGATGTTCTGTTATGTTCTATATGCTGTTGTTTGCATGTTAAAATAAATTAGTATATATTCATTCATTCATTCATTTTCTTTTCGGCTTAGTCCCTTTATTAATCCAGGGTCGCCACAGCGGAATGAACCACCAACTTATCCAGCACATGTTTTACGCAGTGGATGCCCTTCCAGCTGCAACCCATCTCTGGGAAACATACACACTCATACACTACGGACAATTTAGCTTACCCAATTCACCTGTACCGCATATCTTTGGACTGTGGGGGAAACCGGAGTACCCGGAGGAAACCCACGCGAACGCAGGGAGAACATGCAAACTCCACACAGAAACGCCAACTGACCCAGCCAAGGCTCAAACCAGCAACTTTCTTGCTGTGAGGCGACAGCACTACCTACTGCGCCGCTGCGTCACCTAAATCAGTATTTTAAAATGCAGTATTCAACGTGTCACACAAAATGGACACGTCAATGTTTTTTTTTTATTAAATAATAATTTAACATTAATCTGACCAGTTAACCGTTAATATTCGGTTAACGTTCAGTGGTTGTCGGTTGGCAAAATTAACCAAAATGAGCATCCCTGCTGAAGATACAATAGCCCCTTTCACACATACAGACCTTTCCGGAAAATTACCATCAATTTTTACCGTCAAAAATTACCGACAAAATTACCGTCAAATTACCGTATGTGTGAACAGGCCCTTTTTTGAAAATACTGGTAAATTAATTCCGCCTATTTTCCAGAAAGACAAGTTGTAACATTACCGGTAATTTGCCGAAATGACGGCTGCGTAAACACAGAAGGAAGATTGCCGGAAAGAGCTCGTTTACATCTAGAAGATGCAGACGTTAGACGTCTACTTTAGCCAATCAGAACACTCAGATGCATTCACATCCGCGCTGTTTATAAAGATAAAAGCCTTTGAATATTTTCCCAGACACCTTTAGCTGCTAGATGTTAGTCAGATAACGTTTCTATGTTCCTTCTTAATGCCAACTGTGTAAAAAATGATTGATAAAATGCTTATGATAAGACGTTGTTTGTTTACCTTCAAGCTCTGCTTCCTTCAGTTGAGTGACGCGTCGCACTTGCGCGTGAAGCAGCCGGTGAGCGCCAGCACACACATATTATGTACATCTCGACATGTGAAAGTGTTCCTCCATATGTTTTCATCGAAGTTGTTCACAATACTTATTCATCCACAGAGTTTGTAATTTAGTCAAATGTTTACAAATACAAGCGCAGCCGTTTTGAGCTCATTTCTGGTTAATGATGTCAGAATTTACCTGTATTTTGGAATGGATGTGTGAATGGTCTATTCCGGAAAAATTCTGTAACGTCCTTGCCTGTGTGAACAGCACTTTTTTTAATATACCAGTAAAGTCGTTCTGTAAATTTTCCGGATATTTACCGGTATCACTGTGTAAAATTGGCTAAGGACTGTTTTTCTGAGGACACTCAGAGAGCTCATGGATGTGATCTAAAATATCCTCATTTGTGTTCTGACGATAAATGAAGGTCTAAGTGGATTGAAATGAAGTGAGAGTAATTAATGACAGAATTTTCCTTTTTGTGTGATCTAACACTTTAATGATTTCTTCCTACTGCTGTAAAGGCTCTACACGTAAACAGAATGTGTGTGTCGTACTTGTGGTCCTTGTGTTTGAGCAGCTGACAGTCTCTGCAGGTGAGGCGGTCACAGGTTTCACAGAACAGCTTCAGCGGCTCCTGTCTGTGGACGTCACAGAACACCGGCTTCTGCGTGGAAGCGCCCATCGCCTCTGCCAACACACATCCACATACAAGGTGATTCGAGGAACTCCAGAAATGAACTAAAAGTCTATCACCTTCATTTACAGTAGTTGCTGTAAAATACTGTAGGCCATGTCTACACGCACACAGGTGTTTTTCATACACTGTAAAAGATATGGATGTAGTATCCGTGACATCACCCATAGGTTTCTGAAAAGTGCAAATGAAGCGAGACCGAGTATTGGCTGCTAGTAGGCGTGGCTAATCTTCGGCATTTTGTTCGCACGTCATCGCACCAACCAGAGGTGACCAAATAAGGGAAAAGAGGTGAAGCTTCAGTGGAGCTACAGATGCCTGCTAGCATTTTGCTTAGATGACGGGAGAAATGCTTAATACTTCATTACCTGCCACTCGTTTGTGTTCTGACCACTATGAGGCGACAGAGAGGACTAAAGTCAACCAAATGCAGAGAGACTGAGTATTGGCGCACGAAAAAGACAGAGTATTGGCGTGCTAGCGAGACCGAGCATTGACGCGTGAGAGAGACAGAGCATTGACGCGCGAGCGAGACCGAGCATTGACGCGCGAGCGAGACCGAGCATTGACGCGCGAGAGAGACCGAGTATTGACGCGCGAGAGAGACCGAGTATTGACGCGCGAGAGAGACCGAGTATTGACGCGCGAGAGAGACCGAGTATTGACGCGCGAGAGAGACCGAGTATTGGTGCGAGAGAGACCGAGTATTGACGCGCGAGAGAGACCGAGTATTGGTGCGCGAGCGAGACCGAGTATTGGTGTGCGAGAAAGACAGAGTATTGATGCGTGAGAGAGACGCAGTATTGACGCGAGAGGGAGACCGAGTATTGGCGCACGAGCGAGACCGATTATTGACGCACGAGCGAGACCGAGTATTGGCTCGAGAGCGAGACTGAGTGGACGCAATAGAGGCCGAGTTCAGGTGCGCGAGAGAGACCGAGAGTATTAAAGTTACTATTAATAATTAAATAATGACATGGCAATTCAGCTTCTTGCACTGAATATAGAGTAATGAATTTAAATATTATTTAATTTTGAGCACTTATCATTGTGTCCTGTTGTGGAAATGAGAGTGTTATTGCATTTTTTAACATTCTGTACCATATAATGTCTTAGGTACACAAATGGCACTGAATAGTAGGAAATGGGCCAATTTCAAATGTTTTGGTGATACAAATTTGAATTGCGAGAGAGAGATTTAACATACAGAGCCAACTCTTGCTCAAGCTGTAATTGTCCAACATGTTTAGGGGACATCTAATATTAAGTGTCATTATTTTGTTGCACTGCAGTAGCCTAGTGCTAAAGCGCTGCAAGAAATATGATTGGAGCGGTCATCACATCAGCGAGTTCACAAAATTTCCTCTTCTGTTGCAATTGTTTAGTAATATTAATAAAAAAAATGTAATTTACATGATCACTTTCAGTATTTTTGGGACACACCCGAGTAATAAATAGCATTTTAAAGTCAGCAAAACTGCTCAAATTATCCTAAATAAAGTGCATATTATAACTTCACAAACGTTACAATTGTATTAACAAAACGTGTCATCTTTACATTAAATAGAACCCATGGAAACAAATTAGTAAACACAGTGGTATTAGTAATAAATAATAATAACTTTAATAATCTCTCGGTCTTTCAGTCTCTCTCGCACGCATTCAGTCTCTTTTGCGCGCACATTCGGTCTCTCTCGAGCTCATAATCGGTCTCTCTCGCATGTACTTGGTTTCTCGTGTGCGTACCCGGTCTCTCTCGTGTTTGCTTGACTTTTGTCCTCTCTGGCGCCTCATAGACCACATGTGCTTGATTGTATACTATATCAATAAAGTATTTAGCCTTTTAAAAACACTGCTGTAATACATTGAGCCCCTAAACATTGTTCTTATGACGTTTTTCTACAGGAGGAAAACGCGAATTACTTCCAAACACTTCAAACAGTCTGTGTTAGTAAATGCAGGGCTATTGATGAAATCCAGGCGTAACACTGTAAGACAACGCTTCAGATGACTGTTCTAGAGCCTACAGCTAATCAATCTGTCAGATTCTGGAGTGCATTACAGCTTTAAAGAACATTATAAATGATAAATAAAACTAATACATTTATAGAGATGGTATATAAGTATATAATTTCACTCACCTGGGAAACAGAGCCCACATCAATGGTTTGTGAGCACAATAAAGTGCCCACAGCATGCGTTATCATCTGATAATTGAAGGAAATAATTCCGAAAGGCAACTGACTGTTTAAACCCACATAAAACATCACAAAAATACAATGAATATGCCGAGTTCATCTGCTAATCAGCCCGGATTAGCTGAGGTGAAGTGACGGCGCCCAGTAAGCCCTAGCTGTCACTCAAGTGGCCACGCCCTTAATTATGCAAACTTAATATAACCTGATATAAACAAAGTGGAAAATTCACCCCCTCACAGTTGTCATGAAGGGTAATCATAGCTATATGCACCAAAGCCATATTTTGTACCAGGCTGTAAACTTGCTTTTATCAGCTGTAAAAATGTTCAATTTAGCATTGAAGTCAGTGAACATCTAGAGTTCCTGGAGCCTGCCCCCCAAAGGCCAGTCGATGAATTGCAATTTCGGTAACTTCCGTACTGGCTTCATGAAGGAGAGCGAGAGGTTGCTGCTTGGTATTTTTATGAGTTGGAGTTTTAGAAAACCTTCACCGTACCCGGAGTTTCAGAAAATGTCAACACATTTAAAAACTCCACATTTATAATGCGTCTTAACCGCTGACATCATCTTTGGCTTAAGCTTAAAGCTCGAAAACTCTAACGGTGGACGGCTGCTTCTCAGTCAGGGCTGTTTATGCTAATGAGAGACAGTTTGTCACTAGTGGGTGGGGATTTTCCCCTCTGATGACAGGTGTTGCTAGGTGGTTGCTAAGGTGTTCTGATTGGTTGCCAGGCGGTTGCTAAGGTGTTGCTAGGTGGTTGCTAAGGAATTGCTAGGCAGTTTCTAAGGCATTCTAGGGTGTTGCTGGGGTGTTCTGAGTGGTTGCTAGGTGGTTGCTAAGGCTTCGCTAGGTGGTTGCTAAGGTGTTACCAGGTGGTTGCTAAGAAGTTGCTAGGTGGTTGCTAAGGTGTTGCTAGGACGTTTCTAAGACATTCTAGGCAGTTGCTACGGTGTTGCTGGGGTGTTCTGAGTGGTTGCTAGGCGGTTGCTATGGCGTTACTAGGTGGTTACTAAGGTATTGCTAGGCGGTTGCTAAGGTGTTCTAGGTTGTTGCTAAGGTGTTGCTAGGTGGTTGCTAAGGTGTTACCAGGTGGTTGTTAGGTGCTTGCTAGGGTGTTCTAGGGTGGTTGCTAGGCAGTTGCTAAAGCGTTGCTAGGTGGTTGCTAAAATATTGCATGGGTGTTGCTAGGGTGTTCTGATTGGTTGCTAGGGAGTTGCTAAGGTGTTGCTGGGTAGTCGCTAAGGCATTGCTAGGTGGTTGCTAAGGTGTTCTAGGCAGTGGCTAAGGTGTTGCTGGGGGTGTTCGGGGTGGTTGCTAGGCGGTTGCTATAGCGTGACTAGGTGGTTGTAGGCTGTTGCTGTGGTGTTGCTAGGTGGTTGCTAAGATGTTGCTAGGCGGTTGCTAGGGTGTTCCGAGTGGCTGCTAGGTAGTTACTAAAATAAATTAGCATAGTTCTAGTATGAATTAGTATGTGATTAGCATGGATCAGTGTATTGTTAGTATGGATTGGTATGTTGTTAGTATGTCTAATGTACAGACAATGCCAGTTTTTTCCAATGGAAGTCTATGGGACAGTTGCTAGGGTGCCGTTAATGGTTGCTAGGGTGTGGCTAGTAAGTTGTAAGGTCATCAGTGATTGGCAGATTGGTAGTCCGAGTTAAATGAGCGTAACCTTAAGTCTGTATGGCAGTCTGGCGCAAAGTTATGAAGTCACAAAGTGTGGTCTAATGTTAAGTCAATGGGACTTTTCTGAATTTTCCAGGACAGTTTTCGGGAAACCGTAAGTCGGATCATTTTGGAAACGATGTAGCAAATTAATTCAGTATAGTTTGGAGGTTTAGAGTTAGTTTGGTGGTTGTTGTATGAACGGTCTACAGTAGGAGGAGATGTGTTCTTAAAATAGTCTAAGAAGAAAAAGAATCATAAGTTTAAGTAGGTTAACAATATGTTGCTTTCTCAAGCCACCATAACTAGTTAAAACCTTGATGGTTTCGTAGGTTTAAATCAATCACCAACCTGAAGACATCTCTGTGATTTGCCGGACCGTGTGATCTCTGGTGAACTTGACACGCTGATGAGCGTCGATGCAGGTGACACACAGAAACTCCACACACTCCACACAGAAGCCACTGGCCTCGGTGTTATCATCACAACTCATGCAGAGCTAAAGACAGAAAGAGCAGACGTTGTAAGATTTAAGTTCATTTCATTATCACTCGCTATTACATGGCAAATACTAACATTTAATAACATAAAGCACCATTACAAAACAAACATTTTATAGAACGAGCTATATGCACATGGAGTTTTAATCATCAGTAAGCCAGCTCAAGTGCTTCCGGTGATCTGTCATGTTTTTATAAACTCACTGCATTTAAGATTACAGCAGCTAAAATACATATAGATGCAGTGCGACCTCCTTTTATACAGTTTATTGGCACGACTCACGCGAGTGATGTGCTCTTTGTTGCAAATGTAGCCATTGCATTTCCACTGTCCAACCTTATGACCTCTCCCGGAATCTCTGCGAGTCTCCCGCAAATTCATACCGGCGCCATGATCCTCAAAAATGAGTTAAAATACCTGGAAATCATGGCGACGAGAGTGAATGAGCAAGAGATCGCGAGAAGTACAGTAATGGTCTAAGCATTACATTTGTTAGGTTAAATGAATAGAGCAGTAAAGATATTGCGAGTGCAAATCCCTCCCTCTCTCTCTCTCAGAGTGATCTGCTGTCAATAGTTGGAGACCAGCAAAATATTTGAATGGTCCTGCATGTATTTACGCCTTTTTACATACAGTTAAGGCTCGTACACACCGGGACGCTTTTCGTTTGCGTTTATCGTCAGCGTTTTCCAAGACATTTTTCCGGATTCAAACCCAAGCGATTTTCACAGGGGTCGAGCAGAAGAGTATGAAAAATCACTCCTTGACGTTAGATGGCGATAAACAACTTTAAGCTCCTGACACCCGCTTGTAACACAGAGAAAGAAGACAAAGTTGACACGCTTGTTGTTATGGATGGTTCAAGTAGCAGCTCCAGCTCTAGCGATGATAAAATGATTATTGTTCAGCAGTGCAATAAGCAGCTCCACGTTCATCACGCCTCTGGGCATCTTTTTCAATGTGCACTCACATTGACAGTGTTGCGCTTGAGCGCCTCCAAGTGCTGTTTACTGTAACTTCAGCAGCTCTGTGCATGTGAACAAAAGTGCCAATCTGATTGGTGGAGAAGGTTTTGACACGGTGCGTCAAAACAAAAAAACGAGCATAAGGTGTTTTTTTTTTTTTTTAAATGACGGTTTGCGCCTGTCGTTTTGCGTGTTGGTGTGCACGATCACATTGATGCCCTTTATTTAGTCACGAGGCGTTAAAACGTCAACGGAAAACATGAGCAAAAAAACGTCTCGGTGTGCACGGGCCTTTAGTCAGAATTATTCGCACCCCTTTACATTTTTTTCTTTTTTATATATTTCCCAAATGTTGTTTAAGAGCAAGGAAATTTTCACAGTATGTCTGATAATATTTTTTCTTCTGGAGAAAGTCTTATTTGTTATATTTCGACAAGAATAAAAGCAGTTTTACATTTTTTTTATCAACCATTTTAAGGTCAATATTATTAGCCCCTTTAAGCTAATTTTTTCTACAGAACAAACCATCGTTATACAATAACTTGCCTAATTACCTAATTACTAATTAATTAAATGTCACTTTAGGCTGTATAGAAGTGTCTTGAAAAATTTGTAGCAAAATATTATGTACTGTCATCATGGCAAGGATAAAATAAATCAGTTATTAGAGATGAGTTATTCAAACTATTATGATTAGAAATGTGTTGAAAACATTTGCTCTCCGTTAAACAGAAATTGGGGGAAAAGATAAACAGGGGGGGCTAATAATTCTGACTTTAACTGTATAACAACTGAAAGTTCTGTGTTGACAGTATTGCAAGTTCACTAAAAGCTGGCTGGAATTATTAGATAGATAAAACTTATTTTTTAACATGAACATTTAATAATGTAACTTCTTGTAATATACTTATTGCAAGAAATAGTGTATAGGGCTATTCCCTTTAGTAAAGTATTAGATTTATAGGTGTGCATTTTAACTTCTTATGCATCAAATGTGAGCTCCACACTTGTTCTTGATTGAGACATGTTGAACTCTTCTTTCATCATTTGCAGTGTTTCCAAATTGCATTGTAATTTTTCATCATTTTTACACATGTGTTATCAATTTTATTTAAATAAGGGACTAAGTAAAATGAATGGATTAATTATTTTCTATAAAGCTGCTTCTGGCCATGGCACGTTCAACACCTAAAGAGACGTGTTTAAGGTATTATATGCATCGACCTTGATTTATTCTCTTAGGTAAGGCAAGATCTTCTCTTAAAGTTTATACTTAGAGGGAAAACGTGCTCAATGCATTATAAAGCTTGACGCAGTAGAATCGGTGCTCAGTATCAGCCGATCATCATAACAAGGAATCAGTACTCAATATCAGCTGCAAAAATCCTGATCGGAACATCCATAGCTTTGACCCAACTTGGCTGTCAGAGCGGCACTACTCCCCCTGGCTGTACAAGACTGATCTTGGTAAGTCAGAAAATGCACCCTCATGCTGTGTACACACCAGACACGGAACATTTGATATTAGTATACTTTTATACTTGTACTTTTATACCTTTACATAAGTATACTTCTTTTTCCTAATGCTGCGTTCACACCAGACACGGAAGAAGCATCAAGAGCGAGTGATTTACATGTTAAGTCAATGCAAACACACGAATAGACATCCTGCGGCGCGATATGTGCTAATGGTGCGATGCGAATGGTGCAGCGTGAATGGCGCAATATATGCGGTGCGAATTGAGCGTTTGACGCGCGAATCACTCGAACATTCGGATAAATCGCGCTATTCACACATAAATAGACGCGTGAACATTTGAGTTTACTCGATTCATTTGCGCGTCAAACTCTGCATCATTCGCACGTCAAAATCACTTCAGAACAGAAGAGGATTTGCATGATGGGCAGGGCTTCTGTCTGCCCGGTGACTTTGTTGCTAAATGGCTAACATGGATTTTATTGAGAGAATAGTTGTTTATGTGCTTTATTAAGGCTGAAAAACAGCGTCGATTCATTTGGAGCAGTGTCTGAGTCCACTAGATCCTTTCAGAGGTTTCAGAGAACCTGGATGATGGAAGCATTCAGCGGTGCTTCTGGCTGAGCTGAGCCCAGTTTGATGAACTGTTGCTGGTGTAGGCAGGAGGATTTCCCCCGGGACACCAACAACAGGCGCTACGTCATAATCACGCCCCCACAAGAGCAAGCTCCTAATTGGTTAACGCGGTGCGATTGTCCGCAGAAGTTCAGATTTTAGAACTCGAGTGATTCGCGCGTCAAACGCACAAACGCTTAATTCGCACCGCGCATATTGCGCCATTCACACCGCACCATTCGCATAGCACCATTAGCGCATATCGCGCCGCAGGATGTCTATTCGTGCGTTTGCATTGACTTAGCATGTAAATCACTCACTCTTGATGCTTCTTCCGCATCTGGTGTGAACGCAGCATTAGGAAAAAGAAGTATACTTATGTAAAGGTATAAAAGTATAAGTATAAAAGTATACTAATATCAATGTAGGAGTAGTGTACTTAAAATGTTCTTCCAGAGGTCCATTAAGATACACTGCAGAGACAAAAGCTGCACACTTTGTGGAAAAATAAGATATAAAAACAAATAAATTTTTAGCTTGTTCAGCTCAAATAATTGTTCAGTTTTTTACTGCGGTTATTAAAAAACAAACAAATTAACACCATGAGTCATTGTGTCTGTGTCAGTCTGAACCATACCTGTATACATATTCTCTCGTATTTTACAGTTCTGTCCCGCTATCATCCCGTAAAGGTATTTTCTCGTATTTCTCCCACATTTTCAGTCTTTCTCTGAAGGGTGGCAATAAACATTAAAGAGCCGAGCCTCACTATATGCAACCCATACCGCCAAACCACTAGGGGCCGCCCTTTGCTCTTAAATCTGAGTCTGTTCTGTGCTTTTGCTTTGTTTGGGCATGAAAACACTTTAAAATAAATATAAAAATGGCAGGATTCCCTTTCCTTTTATTACAGGTGCGTCTCCCCTTCATATGCAATCCTCAAAACAGTCATATAGCGGTGCGTGACTGTCAGCTGACGCGCTCCAACGTGATAAACAGAGGCTGTTTCCCAAACAGATTCTGTACACGCCATTTGAAACGGAGTGAAAGTCTGAGTTTGGCTGCGTGTTTAGACAGACATATACACATAATTAATATTAATAATATCTGAAGATGTCAATATTGGTGTTTTTTTTTTTTTTTCAAACACAACTAATTTCATCCTAAATGAGCATAAAAAGTTAGGAAAGCAATCGAATGCTTTCTTTATAACGTTAGACGGTTGCATTTTTAAAGTGACGCCTGTTATTTAATGTAACCAAACGACAAAACTCTAAATAAATGAGAGATTCATTCGTTGCTCTTTAATCAGAATGCGTACGTTATACAGTGGAGAAACGGCTAATGAGATTTGATAGCTTGATTTTGTCTCATTATAATAGCTAATAATTTTATTAAAGCTGAACTGTTTGCTAATATATTTGTTGCTAATGTACACTATTTATTTTTTCTTTAATAGTAAAACATATTACTGACCATTTAACTGTTTATTTACATTGAAACATCTCCAAACCTACATATTTAGTTATTAGCAAATTTTTTTTTTCCGGGTGGGAGGCGTCGGGGAAATCCCTTATTATGGTGGGCATGCCTTATTTTCACATCCCAATGTTGACAGGTATGGTCTGAACACCCCCCCCCCCTTCAAAACTGTAAACCCAGGGAAAACACTGTTGATGATGGTGTGATAGATGTTTTTTTTTTATGGCGTAGATGCAAACACACCCACCTGGCAGCTCTTTTCCATTGTGCTGCTGGGCACTTCCACAGAATCCTTGACAAAGAAATTATCCAGGACCTCCACATCCATACACTCCTGCTGACAGACTGGACAGCGGATCATGCTCACTGACGACACACAAGAAGAAAAGGAAAAGGATGATGGTAGAGCAGATTTAAAAAAAAAAAAAAAAAAGAAAAAAGGAATACTTCCAAATAAAAACAAATGTTCGACTGAACGCTATGAGAAAATAACTTCCATAGTATTTATGCTCCTGCTATCAATGGCTGCCTATTTTTTTTACCATTCTTCAGAACATCTTGTGTTGTGCTCAATGGAAACAAGAAATTTATTGAGTGTGAGTAAATGGAGGAAATGTTCATTGATATGCTATACCTTAAAGCAGGGATGCTCAACCCTATTCCTGGAGATCGACCTTCCTGCAGTTTTCAGGTGCAGCCCTTATCAAACACACCTGCCTGTAATTATCAAGCTCCTCATGTTCTAATTAATTGGTTCAGGCGTGTTTGATCAGGGTTGGAGCGGAGATCTGCAGGAAGGTCGAGCGCCAGGTCACCCATGCCTTAAAGGAACTGCTTTGGCTTGTAGTGCAGTGTTTACCACTGAATGCACTTCTTGTTATTTCCCTACAGGTAACTTACGCTACAAAGCTAACCAACTCTTCAATACAATAATCAACTCTAATACAACAGATTGTAAGCCTAAACTGGACCAATCAGCTGTAGTATTTGCAGTGCACAGAATTTAAAGCCTTTTAGACTAAAAGCATTCGAGTCGTTAATACTGAGTCAGACTAGGTCACCATTGGGAAAAATCTGTTATGGCCATATAGCCCGCCCTATTGAATACCTATCCCAGTGTCTAGACAAAACTACAAATCCTGTGATAAAACATGCAAGAGAGTCATGGGTGAAGATCTACAAAATGCATAAATTATCACAATGCAAACAACCATATTCCTCCATC
>CAIGQZ010032134.1:1963018-1985953 GCA_903798205.1 Danio tinwini
TGACAAAACACTTACTGTATTCAAAGAGATGAGACGAGACGTGAGATAGGGTTCACGAGAACGAGACAAGACTTTTTTTAATATTTTTAAAGTCTTCTTAAGAAATCTTCAATGATGAAATACATGAATGGAAAATATTTGATTCAACTGAAAACAAATAGCTGCTTTTTTTAAATCAACTTGTAATGAATGTTATTTTACTTCTATTTTAATGAATTCTATGCAGTAAAGCACATGCAAACACTGCCAAATATTTGCTAATATGTGAATGTAAAATAGATTTTTATTCCACTGAAGAAAAATCACAAAATGTAAAACAATTTATGTGCTTGTAATGAATGTTATTGTAATTCATTTGAATGAATTGTGCCATAAAGGACATGCAAACACTGCTAAATATTTAGCTATAAACTCTACTGACTGGCTTCTCCCCTGTACAATTTCACACGAGAATCGAGCTCCTTTACACAAATTGAACTTATGTTTTTTATTGTATGTAATCATGTCACTTTTGGTTTTTATTTTTTCCAGTTTCACTTTCATTCAGCAACAGCTTCCGTTTTTTTTTTTTCCGGACAGCATAAACGTAATTCACAGACTTCACGATCTGAATCATAATAATAAATAAGAAACATTTTTGAATACAAGACAACACTCAAAGTGGTTCTATCACTGTGTTCTGTGCGAGACTGTATGGTGTAGTTAATGCCACATGCACTAATGTATTTTATATTGGTAGTTCATTTTGAAATAAAAATAGAGTTACATTTTTCGCTGGAGGAAACAGCTGTGCTGATGAGGTGAGCACTGAGGAAACATTAGACAGAGAAATCAGATTGCTCCTGACATTGACATTGGGGTACAAGGGATACAAGTGTTTTTGTAGCAAATAAGCAGATTTTATAACAATTTATTGATAAACACACGCCTTGTGCTCTCGCTCTGCACAGCTGTGGTTTGCTGATCAAATGAAAAAAACGATAGACGAGGAGAAGCCGAATTCTGCCGCCGTTTTCATATCAAATTTAAAGGGGACTAAGGCGATAATTTAGTGTACAGTTTATGAGCTAATCGCAAAAGTTTTAGATAAGCTGAGTATAAATATAGGGCGGCTATAGCCATTCTAAAATAAACCTAGAGACGCCCATGATGGAAGTCAATGCTTGCACGTTTTCAGCTTTCTTTAAAAATAACGTCTTTTGTGTTCGACTGAAGTAAGAAACTCATAAAGGTTTGAAAGGGTGATCAAAGAGCAAATTTGAGTTGTTTCGTGAACTGCCCCTCTAAGCCTATAGTCCAGACTAAAATGTAAGTCTGAATGGTTTAAACTGGGAGAAACTTGCACTGGCCTTTGTTTTGTTCCAAGATGGACACCGGAAATGACCTTTTTCTGAGGCACAATTATAAAAATGGCTTAAAAGTCCTAATTACCCTGCTGAAAAAAACAGCTTAAACCAGCCTAAGCTGGTTTTAGCTGGTTGACCAGCCTGGTTTAAGAGGGGTTTTGGCCATTTCCAGGCTAGGGGATGACCAGCTTAAACCAGCTAAAATCAGCCTGGTTTAAGCTGGACTTGGCTGGTTTTGGCTGGTCAAGCTGGTTTTAGCTGGTCAACTCCCAGCCTGACCAGCTAAGACCAGACTGTAAATGGCTGAAAACCAGCCTGGAAATGGCCAAAACCCCTCTAAAACCAGGCTGGTCGACCAGCTAAAACCAGCCAACCAGCTTAGGTTGGTTTAAGCTGTTTTTTTCAGCAGGGATGAAAAACAAAAGACAAGGAGGAGCCGAATTCTGCCGCCGTTTTCTTATCAAATTTAAAGGTGTCACTTTTGTGGGTCTTTCTGTTATTCTTGCATGTGTGTGTGTGTGTGGCTGTGTGTGGTGTGCGTGTGTGTGTGGGAAGTGGGTGTGTCTTGTTTGGGTTCTTCACCGCGTGGTGTGTGTGTGTATGTATGTTTACATTCATCAGCTGGGTGGTCACGTGTTTTGTCACTGCTTTCTACGCACAGGTGTTTGTCATTAGTCAACAGCTGATGCGCGTTCGGCGCGCTATATATGTTCAGTGTTTGGTGGTTAGCATTATCGGTTCGTTGTTTGTTCACTTCTGTGTCTGTTCTGTTAGACTCTCTCGCTCGCCTGGGGAAAGGCTTACGCCCCATTCACACGGGGCTTCAGCGTCAACGCTTGACAGAGGGCATGTCTGAAGCTGAGGCTGACGCGATCGTCATAGCAACGTCAGCCAATGAAATTAGTAGGCCACTGTCTGAGCTGGTGCATTTGCATACAGCGATCTTATTGGCTGATGCTTCCGTCGCCGCTTGAAAAGTTGAGCAAGTTCCAACTTTTGCATCGAGCAACGCCACTGAAGCGGCGCCGACGGATCCACAATGCAGTTCGGTAACGCTTAACGTCACCCATTCAAAGTGAATGGGAAGCGTTGAAGCTGACGCCCTGTGTGAATGGGCGTTACCGTCTTAATCCGTTTCTGTTGGAGCTTTCGCAAGTCTCCGTGTCCTTGATGTTGCTACTACTGCCTGCCCTGAGGACAACTTTATATGTGAGAGACGTCACCTCATGTCTGTTTCTCTAATGAACTTTACCGTGGGTAAACTCGATGATTTCCTTGAGAGCGGCTCTTTTGCGTGAACTTCCCCTTCCCTCGATATCTGGTGAGATATCCTACTGAGACTATTATACGACTTTGGTTCACGGATGAACCTTCATCGCTGTTTAGCGTGTCTTATCCTGGTGTGAGCATCCTTGCTTACACTCTATCTGGTGAGATCAATACCAGTTGTGACTTTTTTGAAATAAATCATCTTGTTTCACTTGCATTTGGGTCTCCTGTGTTTATCATTGTGACAAAAGGGGACCGAGGTGATAATTTAGTGTATTGTTTATGAGCTAACCGCAAACGTTTTAGTGGGGCTGAGTCCTAAAATAGGCCTAGCATCACCCATGGTTGCATCTTAATAACACATAAATGTGATACAGTATATTCCACTTCCCTTATTACCTCGCTGTGAATGAATCTGTGGAGCTTCTTATCATTCAAACCAAGTGTGTCGATGTTTCATGTTTCTGACAGCAGAAAGCTTGCAGACATTCAGAACCAATCGTCATCACAGCTTTGTTTCTTTTAAAACTCTTTAGCTGAGGATGAGGTTTTGACTTCTGAACGGGTAGAGTTTGCTGGTTTAAGCTGGATTTTTCAGCAGGGTAAGGTTGAATTTCTGAAGATATCTTACTAAGCCGGAGTTTGCATGTTCTCCCCGTGTTTCCTCTGGGTGCTCCGGTCACAGTCCGAACACATGCGCTATAGGGGAACTGAATAAACTAAATTGGCCGTAGTGTATAAGTGTGTGTGAATGTATGGGTGTTTCCGGCTGGAAAGGCATCTGCTGCCTAAAACATGTGTTATAACAGTTGGCAGTTCATTCTGCTGTGGCAACCCATAATGAATAAGGGACTAAGATGAAGGAAAATGAATGAATGGTTACTAAGTCCTATTTATTACACCATCCAAACAAATGTTAGTTTAATATGCAAAAACGTATCATAAAAAAGCAGGTGCCTTCATGCAACTTATTCAGTACGGTGCTCCTGTTATGATATATGACTCTCATTCTGTGTTTCAGGGGGCATCTCTGCGGATAATGATGCTTATCAGACTTCGCACTGGCGCCTGGCTAATGGAAAGATTGGCCCCGTGTACCAGCAAATGGGTGCCCTCATTCGGGAAAAGACTTTAGGATTTAAAGAGGAGTTTCTTCAGGCTCAGCCTCGCGGACGGGTGGCCAAGCTGATGCCCGGAGTGTTTCTTCAATCCCATTTCCAAAGAGCTCCACAGAGGCTGTCAGACCTCCCGCAGAACACTGACCATGCGGAAATGTCTGCCCGCCATACGCTCACAATGGTGAGTGCCAACGCAAGATGCCAGTCTGTTTCTGATTATAAGCAGTGTGCGAATTATACTATCAGGATGGGGGGGGGGTAGCTTTTTTTTCAGTAATTTGTGTAATAGTAAATATTAGGGGTGTGACAAGATCTCGTTGGACGAGATCTCGCGAGGTTAAATCACGTCGAGGTGAAAAGTCGTGAGTAGATGTTATCATGATGGAGCGTGAGGGTGAAATCAGCATTGAAGATTGGAAGCAGGATTGAATTTAAACTGCAAATCAAGTGCTTTGCACACACCGGGTAAAGCTGGCCTCTGTGGTGCACATGCCACTCGGTTGGGCGGGCGGGTGTGACGTAACCGCTTTTTTTTTCTCACCAGCCAAAGGCTGCTGCGTTATTCATGTCCAAGCAGAGGCTGCAACTAAAGCCACTCAAATTAACCACGGACATCATTACCACGCGATGGAACGTCACTTTAGATGTGCTGAAAGTCATTATTGAAGTGCAGTACATATATGTAAACACCCAAATCAAACAATTAGGCTACCATCGTGTAGGACTTTTAGCCGCTTTTTTTGCGATAGGCCAGTCCACACAGCTGTTTGACACAATATACTCTGCACCTACACACATCTTTAATGCCTAGTTCACATTACAGGATTTTAAGCCTGATTTGAGCCCGATTTGGAAGTTAACGAGCTCGCCGACAGATCGGGCTGTGATCGGGGAAAAATCTGCGGGTGCTTAGCGCTCGGCAGTCTTTAGGTGTGAACTACTAAACAACGCTCAAAGAGGCTCGCTGAAGCACCTCGCAAATGGAAATCCAATATCTAGCATGCTGAATATTCCAGAGCAGTCTGCCGACTCGACCCCACGTGTGGTCAGATGTAGTGACGAGCTGCAGCCAATGAGAGAGCATACCAGCATGAGCTGAATGGCCGTGTGTTCAGGAGCTGAACAGAAACGTTTGTGATTGGCCAGAATGGGCATCGATGCACTCGCTTCATTCTGTGCTAACACAGACAGGAGAATAGGCGATATTAACAGTGCAACTAGAATTCTGTAACTATTACAATTACCATAATGGTCATTCTGACCTTTCTCACATCATATTAACATTCAAAACTTCTATTGAGATATTAAAATTAAGCTTTAAATGTCTGTCATCATATTTTATGACAGCATTACCTTAAATTGTTATCTTTTTTGGTAATACAGCCTATAAATATGTAGTTAAGATACTAGAACATGCAAAGGTCTGAGCCTCGCTTTCATTTTCACTTTCAAACAGGAGCTATTTCGTGGCACAGAATATCCTGTTGTGAAAGATATATCTGTTTTTGCTATCAGAAAGTGTTGGTTTTTTTTAGCAGGAGGTTGCTCTGTAAAAAATACATGCATATATAAAGTCACAGCGAAAAGACGCAGACATGCATGCAGTCGTTTTGACCAATATGGCAATTAAAGGTAGACATGCTCAGCTCTTTACTGTTTTGTAATTACAAAAAAATAACAATGTTAGAAAGAAATACACAGATATTTAGAAATCGTCAGGGTGTTATAGATATGTTCGTTTTATTTCAAAGAGTTATAAAATTACAAACATTAAAAACAGCATCAGCTGACCGATGATGTTTTGAAATGCTCCCTTGAAAGCTTGAAATGCTGTCAGTGATGTAATCAGCACACAAGCAGCTGACGGCTCCTCCCTCAACATTTCATTGGCTGTGGTTTGGTAGCTTGACTGAGCTGTTGGAGAACGAGTTGTTGTCAGATCATGTAGTGTGTGACCCCCCCATTGTGGATCATTTACGTAGTGTCGCTTAGTGAGAACACCACAGTGATTAAAAGACACAAAATCAAGTCATGTAGTGTAAACTGCACAGCGATCTGCCGATGTTTAAAATCCTGTAGTGTGAACTAGGCTTAAGCGCGCACACACATACTGAACTGCTGGAGACTCAACACACCCGCCTTAATCATTACCAAACATGCTGTACGTGAAAAGCGGACGTTTTCTTTTCCTGGTTCAAGTGACCAAATTCCACACAGAGACTAAAAAAGCTTTCATATGTGTGATGTAGCACAAGTGTTTAAGACTGTTCATGAGAGAGAAAGAGAGCGCACCATCCGCCACGTAATACACGTGCAGAAATCACGCCATGGACATTACATCAAGATGCCTACTGGTTTAAAAAGGCCTAGATTAAAAGAAAATGGCCAAAGGAGAAGGTTTTTTGTCATAAACTACAGCAAAACAACTTGTCAAGAAGAAAATGAAACCATGCGAACTGAATAAATACAGGAATGGAGAAAAAAAAAGAGCGCTTTATTATCAGCTGTTAGTCAGCGCCCGCTCTTTTTTTTCTGGTCATTGCGCCTTTTGCCGTGTACTGTGTAAATGCAGTCAATCGTGTACAAGTGTAAGCAGGTCATCAAAAAAAAATCAGACACCCTCAGAAAATCTAAATTGACCATCAAGATCTGCAATGTAAATACTCTGAAATGCTATAGGAGAAAAGCCTGTCAGTAGAGTTTGCTATTTTCTATTTAAATATTAACTAATATTTTGCAGCGTTTGCATGTTCATTGCATAGAATTCAATTTAAACTAATATAAAACTATTACGTACATAGTATTATGGGAATAATTATGGAAAATGTATACATAAAAATTGAAGTAAATTCATTACAAGTTCAGTAAAATGGAAGTAAATTCATTACGCTGACTGATTCCTGTGATGCTCCAAGGACAGACGTGTCTTCACGGAGGTCCAGCTACTGCGCCTAGACTGCAGCTCTGCACAAGACGTTTGGCCATAGGAGAAATGGTCGTGCCCAACTGAGCCTGGTTTCTCTCGAGGTTTTTTAAATTCTTCACTTTCGCCAATTGGTGAAGTTTTTTCCTCGCCGCTGTCGCCACTGGCTTGCATGGTTCGGGATCTGTAGAGCTGCGCATCGATGGAATTGCTCCTCAGTGTTTGGACTCTCAGTAGTGATTATTAAACCCACACTGAACTGAGCTAAACTAAACTGAACTTAAACACTAAAAACTGAACTGACACTGTTTCAATTCACTATAAACTTCCATGTGAAGCTGCTTTGACACAATCTACATTGTATAAGCGCTATACAAATAAAGATGAATTGAATTGAATTGAATTAAAAAACACCTAAATTGTTTTGCATTTTGTGATTTAAAAAAAATAAAAATAAAAATCTATTTTCCATTCATATATTAGCAAAATATTTGAATTCTAAGATTATTCCATTGATATTCATCATTAAGGATTTCTTTAAAATAGTGTAAAAATCTCGTCTCGTTCTTGTAAACCCAATCTCGTGTCTCGTCTCGTGGAGTAGGCGTCTCGTCACACCCCTAGTAAATATGCATGGAGTCAAACCCCTCCATAATTTGCATCCTGATTTCTAAAAGCAAAGGGTGTCAGTCTGTTTGAAAGGTCTGATTAAAAGGTGATAAAATCACATATACACATGCTAGATCTGTGCAATTGGTCAATATTTACTGCACTAAAACATTAAACAATTGAAATTTTATATAAACTTTAACACAGAATCAACACAAATGCAGGTTCTACCCAATAGAATGCAGAGCCTGTGTTACGTCTGCTGTTATTTGACAAATGGGCTCTTGCAGATGACAGATTTTCATTGGCATGATGAATATATAGTATATAGTACACCTTTTGTTTAGTTCGAGAGTGAACACTACAACTGTAATATGAACGCATCATAAAATTAATTTTGGCCCAAACCTAATTCTATTTTTGTACCCCTTCCCCTTAGCCCTTGAAACAGAGTGTGAAGGGGAAGGGCTTCAAAACTTACCCCTAAGAATTGGGACAGCACTTCAACACCTGCACACGTCATCATTTGTCATCGCAATCTCTTGCTTCATATGAGATCAGACGATGGCGACTGCTGTAGATATTCCAGTTGTGATATTTTTTGGGATTTATCCTCAGGAAATCACTGAAGGCGTATATTATGTTATCATAAGGATCTAACGTGACAATCAGATCGTAACTATACTGTGTATTTACACAGTGGCTGTATTCATCTATGTAAACACACGAAAACAACGTTAACATTATAGCGGACACTGTATGAAGTTCATTCCCAGCCACTAGACTATTCTGACAGGGTGTTTGAGTGTCATCGACAGGCCCAGATTAAGAATTCAAAGGGCATCCACTGCATAAAACATATGCTAGATAAGTTGGCGGTTCATTCCGCTGTGGCGACCCCAGATTATTAAAGGGACTAAGCTGAAAAGAAAATGAATGAATGAATCTATAATGTATTACCCACATTTTTTAAATAAATGGTAAAGAGTACATATGTTTGTAGTCTACAGAGATTTGACTTATTTTCCTTAAATATTTAAAGCACACTTTGATAAAAAAAAAAACTAATAAAATTAGTGAAAATTAATGGTTTTTAGTATACTTGTTCAAGTTCACTGAAGCAGTACTAAAATATATATATTTTAAATGGTATTCCTTGTAAATACAAATTAGTTATATTAAGATGTCGTTAACATTCAACACCAGGCGGAAAATAACTGTTTATAGAATATTTAAAATAACTATTTAGATGCCGTTTATACACATATGAAATAGGCTACGCCTAATAAATACCCATGAGCCACTTGTGACTTCATATCACATTTTCGCTATTTTAATTTTTAAACAAAAACATTTCCTTTTTATTAAAAATAAATGTATTTCCAATCTGATATGTGATGGGGAAAAAAGAAGGACAAGTTCGTCAGACGCTGGATTCGAAGCAGTTGATGATCGATCGCGTCCAAACGTGTTGCCGTCCACTTTACAAGCTACGCCACTCATGTTGCTATCAATTGCGCTCTTATTATGTTGTCTCTGTTAATCAAACGGTGATGAAAGGAAATCGTTTAAATAGCTTATTCCGACGAGGTGCGCTATTTGCACTTAGCCTAAATAGACACTACAAAATCGGCATTTTTCCCCCCTTGCAGGGGCCCCTAGTGGGCATAGGCCCATTGGTTAATCCGGCGCTGGTCATCAAGAATCAGAATATTGCGGGACTGCTATACAAGAGTTTTTATTATGGATTATAGATAGCGAAATTTTGCGGTTTTTATTTTAGCGTTTTGTTTTTTTTTATAAAGCATGACAGTAAAACATGAATGCGGTTATGAATGTATTAAATCATGTGCTTGTTTGTTGTAAAAATTCGTAATATTGACAAAAAAATAGTAATTTGTGGATCTCCTTACTTCCGTGTGCAGCTATGCTGCCATAGTAGCTGGTGTATTCTGGGAAATTTTCTTACCCCTTGGTTTCGAGTGTGGTCCTGAAAACTATGTTTCGAGGGGTATTTAGCCCTTCCCCTTAGCGCTACACCTTCAGGCTAAAGAGAACTAGGACACCCCTACCCCTTCACGTAAACGTGCAAAACGAGGGGTAATGGGAAGGGCTAATGGGTAGAATTGGGATTGGACCTTTATTTATTGCACTTCTCTGCAATATGGATATTGCATATACTATTTTTGTGATAACGATAATTTTTCGATTACGATAATTTTTCGATTTCGATTACATTATGCAGCCCTAACCTCTACAATACTAAATTTTGTCATATAGAAAATGGCGGCTTTGTGTGAAGTTTAGGCATGGACATAACTATAACCGTAATTTAACCACATTTTGGTTAAACATCACATTACAAACAGACAAATAAGTAAATAAATACATAAATAAGAGATGCACATAACCGATTATATAGGATTAATTATTTTAGGGGGATGTTTTGATTTTTGAGCTTTTTTGACTAGAATTTGAGTGAAGCTGGGTTATTCATTCATTTATTCATTCATTCATTTTCTTTTCGGCTTAGTACCTTTATTAAACTGGGGTCGCCACAGTGGAATTAACTGCCAACTTATCCAGCATATGTTTAACGCAGCGGATGCCCTTCCAGCTGCAACCCGTCACTGGAAAACATCCATACACACTTGAAGCTTGGTTAAAACTTGATCTGTAAAAATGAGGTGCCGGATCAGATTTCAGAGGTGCCGGATCCGGAATGTTCCAGCACAAATTAAGCCCTGGTCCCACCAAAGCTTTTCCTGTCATCATTATATCTTACAGGGAAGCCAAAATGCTTTTATGCACGCGATTTGAATGACGTGGGAGGCGATCTCTCTGCAGTGGTTATAAATGTTGGATTAACTAACAAGTTCAAAAAATATATATATTAATCCGCGGGTCACGTGCGTTCCGAACCGTGAGTTTTGATCCGTATGGATCACGAATTAACAGTGATCCGTTTCACCCCTACTAATAATGTTTACTAGCTCTCTGAAACTGACCCTTTTATAGGCTTTGATCCTAATTGTGGTGTTTTGGTGACTGTCGCTTTAAATTTAAATGAAATTGTGCTTTTTTTAAAAGAGGGCGGAGCTACAAACACCTGTGTGTCAGCATAATGGCGGATTCAAAAAAATGGGAGATTCACTGAAAATGCCAGAAGAAGTGTCTCAAAAGAAGACTATGGCGACCACAGTGTTCATTTGTGCTTCCTAAAACTCCACATTTATAATGTCCCTTAGTTTAGCAGGTACGTTGTGAAAACTGTAATGGCGGATGGCTGTCTTTCCTAATGAGGGATAGATGGCCACTAGTTGGGGGGCTGTCCCTCTGATGGCACGTACAGCGGGAGAATGTCAATCAGCGTGTTTCTGCAGACTGTTTTTATCGTGGCGATTATAAACAATAAATGAATTCATTTTTACCATTAGAGGCTGGCTATATTCACAGAACGTTGCCACACAACTGTGTTTAAACCCCTTATAAAAGTGATTTTTGCACAATAGGCCCCCTTTAATCAAGAACGTCAAGGTCTAAGTGCTACTAGAAAGATACATTGTGAAGGTTGGCTCAAAAGCAGCACCTCTCAGAAACATTCAGAAATTTGACATTGAATTAAACAGGGTGTATTTTGACTAACTGTGTGAGTATACGGCAAGGGGAATGTGTTTTATGGTGGCGGGAGATGAACTCTCTCGCCCTCAGAGCCAATTACACTAATGCACCTGATGCCAGACCTCTGCAAGCTTCCACACTCCCACGAGATGTCCACGAACATCAATCACAGCGCATATATATATATATATATATATATATAAATCACCACTTCAGCGCACTGCAGTTATATATTTATTTGCTTGAATATGAGATGTGCTCTGAACACAGAAAGGTCATAGCAAATTACCTGTCAAAACGAACGCAGGTTTCAGAACTTCTTCTGTGTGGGCGGTAATTAAAGTCCACATCAAAATCAACATCAACCCTGTTGCATTTTGAAGAGCTACAGAAAAAACAAACAAACATCTTAAGTCTGATTTATACTTTCGCCTGGCGCCACATCGCGCACCTCACGAAACGCACGGGGCTTTTATACTTAACGTATTCGCCATTGAGATATTCTTTTAAATGACAGGGGGCGGTCAAAAGAAACAGACAGTAAAATCAGATGGATAAACAGAGAAGTAGAAAGTTTCCGAAACTAGGTCATATCATTAATATCATTCAAGATAATTGATTTTTTATTATTTTTATAATTTATTATAAAGATTTTTATAACCATTCAATAAAATCTAAATGATGCATCGCATTGCTTTTGTTTATATCTCGGACATTTCTACCTATTAAAGTTAAATATTAATGTCAACAGAACTTGGGTTTTTCTACAATTATATTTTTTATTATGACAAAAATAAAAACATAAAAGAAGTACACTTACTAAAAATACTGACTTTTTTATTTTATTTTTTTTATTTTGGCCACTCAACAATTCACACATTACTGTCTGGCTAGTTTCTGTCCTCTACTTATAAGCTAAAAAAGCAATAATGATCCAACATGCCTGACGATTATCACCAATAAAGCCTAAAAATTGGGCATCAATATATTGTAAACTGATATATATTGATTCATATATTTCTTTCCAGTTACAGTCAGAATTATTAGCCCCCCTGTTTATTTCGTCAACACATTTCTAATCATAATAGTTTTAATAACTCATCTCTAATAACTGATTGATTTGATCTTTGCCATGATGACAGTAAATAATATTTGACTAGATATTTTTCTAGACACTTCTATACAGCTTAAAGTGACATTTAAAGGCTTAATTAGGTTAACTAGGCAGGTTAAGGTAATTAGGCAAGTTATTGTATAACAATGGTTTGTTCTGTAGACTATCGAAAAAATATATAGCTTAAGGGGGCTAATTATGTTGACCTTAAAATGGTGTTTAAAACATTAAAAACTGCTTTTATTCTAGCCGAAATAAAAGAAATAAGACTTTCTCCAGAAGAAAAAATATTAAAATATTATCAGACATACTGTGAAAATTTCCTTTGTTTGGGAAATATTTATAAAAAAAATAAAACATTTCAAAGGGGGGCTAATAATTCTGACTTCAACTGTATCAAAGACATAATTTGTTAATGTTAGTCTGTAACTTAATTGTAACCTATACATCAGTGTAAAACCTATAACTGGTGGAAAAACATATTCTGTAATATTAAAATCACCTGGGTCTCCACTTTTGCCATGGCCTCTTTTTTTGCTTTAACAAACTGATCCCTCAGGTTTTTCCAAACTTTTACAAAAACTTTCCTCCTTTATCACTGCTGTTGCAATTTCTAGCCAAGAATGATTGGTCATCAGGTTATCTCTATGATCATGCATGGACGGCTCATAAAGAAGATATGTGTACAGTCGTACCTGTTTCAAACAAAATGTCTTCAAAGTGTTTCATATTCAACGCAAATCAAATGCGGCGTCGCGTGAACTGTTCACTCGAGTCTCAAAACATTACGTGAGCTCCGCCCTCCAAAATCATGTCGCGCGCACCCAAAGCGAACGTCCGCAAACACAGTAATGTGCATTCGCCGCTGAGTTCAATAGCAGAAAGCTGATTGGCTATTGCATGTCTGACTCATTTGCAGTAATACCGCAAATTACATTTGGACTAGTGAAATGAAGAACTACAACACCACGAAAACCAAAAAACAGCAACAAAAAAGAATGTAAATGAGCATTAGATGTAGCGTTACATAGACATCGGAAAAATAAGACCTGTGCAAAAAAATTTAAGACCTAGAACAGTGAATTTAAGACTTTTTAAGGCCTAAAAATTCGATTTTTAAATTTTAGACTTTTTAAGACAACACTGAAACCCTGTTGTAAAACTCACTCTTGATCACATTTAATGATGATTGATGATCACAGAGAGCTGAACAGATCTTTTAATCCAATTGCTTTGCGCTCATCCTGTCTTGTTGATATGATTCTACGTGCTACTACAGAGACATGTTAATATATAGCTGTCAATCAATTCAGTGGGCGGGGAAACCGCACTCATACGTCACGTTGCGGTCGGCCTCAAAATGGGAGGGATTTGGATCCTATTTTAATGTCAGGAAATTTAAAAAAAAGAGGCTTATTGTTTAGGTTAGGTTTATATCACTCCAATATGACTGTGGACATACTATACTTACAAAAGATGCTTTTCATCATAGGCACCCTTTAAATCATCTTTGCATCAAATTATTAAAAACAAAATGAATTAACAGAAGTGCGAGGTGTTTGTGGGCTACGTTTTCTCTTCTGGCTGCCGTTATTAGTCTCACTATTTAATTGTATTTTTTTCTGAAAGTCATGAAAACACTGGTTCAGTGTTTCTTCTTTTAGCAAAAAGAAATACCAAAATTTGTGGATTTGGATTTGTTGTACTCTCCCATTCCCTGCTTTCTGAGTTAACCAACTATGACGACTTCTGCTGCTGAGAAGCCCAAAAAAGTGAAAAGGTTTCGTTATAATATTATAAATGATGTGAAAAAATAATGAGTTTTCCGAACCACCAAGCATGTTCAAGTAAACCCCAAAACAAAATCAAGACTTAAAGGTGCAGTATGTAAGTTTGACACCCAGTGGTTGAATTAGGTTTTGCTCTCCTGGATCAAAACAAACGCAAGCGCGGGTTGCCAGATTGAGGACTGGTGCGAGTGATTTATACTGCAATGTGTTTAATATTGGTAGTTTATTTTGAAATAAAAATAGCGAGGGTTACATTTTTTGCTGGAGGAAACAGCTGTGCTGATGAGGTGAACGCCGAGAAAACCCTACCGCTCCTCCATGACATTGGGATACAGGTGATACAAGGTTATCTATATCAAAGAACGGCAAATAAGCAGATATTGTAACAATTTATCAATAAACACACACCTCGTTCTCTCGCTGTCCACAGCTGTGGTTTGCTGATCAAATCCCTGCAGAAAAATCCAGCTTGAACCAGCCTAAGGTGGTTGGCTGGTTTTAGCTGGTCAACCAGCCTGGTTTTAGAGGGGTTTTGCCTATTTCCAGGCTGGTTTCCAGCCATTTCCAACCTGGTCTTAGCTGGTCAGGCTGGGAGTTGACCAGCTAAAACCAGTTTGACCAGCCAAAACCAGCTATTTCGGCTGGTCAAGCTGGTTTTAGCTGGTTTAAGCTAGTCTTTTTCCAACCTAACCAGCTAAGATCAGGCTGGAAATGGCTGGAAACCAGCCTGGAAATGGCCAAACCCCCTCTAAAACCAGGCTGGTCGACCAGCTAAAACCAGCCAACCAGCATGTTCAAGTAATATTCAAGTTCAAGTTTCAGCATGTTTAAGTTGGTTTAAGCTGTTTTTTTTCAGCAGGGATGAAAAACAAAAGACGGTAGGAGCCTTATTCTGCCGCCGTTTTCTTATCAAATTTAAAGGGAACTGAGGCGATAATTTAGCTAACCGCAAACATTTTAGTGGGGCTGAGTCCTAAAATAGGCCTAGCAACACCCATGGTTGCATCTTAATAACACATAAATGTGATACAGTATATTCCACTTCCCTTATTACCTCGCTGTGAATGAATCTGTGGAGCTTCTTATCATTCAAACCAAGTGTGTCGATGTTTCCTGTTTCTGACAGCAGAAAGCTTGCAGACGTTCAGAACCAATCGTCATCACAGCTTTGTTTCTTTTAAAACTCTTTAGCTGAGGATGAGGTTTTGACTTCTGAACGGGTAGAGTATTTCATTGTTGTCAGTTGTTTTCATCTGAAAAGTTCAAGCGAAATTTCCTTCTTATGATCATGCGCTTAATCTTTCATACACCGGGATTTCCCACTTCTTCTGCGTCTCTCACTTCCCATTGTGGTTTTGGAGACAGTCAAAGAAAGACAGTGGTTTTCTAAAGGCCTCCTGTGGTTTTTGATGAGCTGTAGCTTCTACTTCTACCACCAGAGGGCACCGTTCGCAACCTTTCCTGGCCAATATTAGGTGAACTGTCAGGCAGGGTGTTTTTAAAGGAAATACAGGAATATTAAGCCACAATAATGCTATATCCTTACATTAGTCCATTTATAAAGTCTACTTAAAATAATGAATAAAACGAGTGAGTTTTGCAGCACTGACGGAGTGCCATTTTGCTTGTGTTTTGCAAATCCCTCGGTTAGGTTAGGTTTTCATCTTCTTGTTCACACTCTCTGATATTTTTATCACTTAGCGAGCTGTATATTAGTCATTAAACAAGATGTTTTAATTTCTGCACTTTATACCAACGTTACTTTAATTAAATAATAATTTAAACAGGAACTTACGCAGATGATTGCTCTCTGGACGCCATCTTGTGGTCAGACGCGGGAAATTTCATCGAGTGAATTTTCATTTTTGGGAAACTAGAAAGTTTTTTCATTATTGCTGCCAAACTAAAAGAAATAACACTCTCTAATAAAAATGTAAATACTGCGAATAATTTATTTAAACAGCACTTATTAAAAACAATATCAGAAATTACAGAGGAGTCCCTGCTGAAAAAAACTGCTTAAGCCTGGTTGACTGATTTTAGCTGGTCGACCAGCCTGGTTTTAGAGGGGTTTTGGCCATTTGCAGGCTGGTTTCAAGCCATTTACAGCCTGATCTTAGCTGGTCAGGTTAAAAAATGACTAGCTGCCAACTTAGACCAGCCTGGTTTAAGCTAGCTGGGCATAGCTGGTTTTGGCTGGTCAAGCTGGTTTTAGCTGGTCAACTGACCAGCTAAGACCAGGCTGGAAATGGCCAAAACCCCTCTAAAACCAGGCTGGTCAACCAGCTAAAACCAGCCAAGCATCTTAGGCTGGTTTAAGCTGGATTTTTCAGCAGGGTAATACTTTTGTCTTCAACTGGCTATGTACAGTATGTAGAGCAATGGTCTTAAACTCAATTCCTGGAGATATATCCAGCTGCCGGCCCTCAGAACCACACACAATCCAGCACACACGATCCAGGCAAACCTTATATGCTTACTACGGATGTTAATGTTATTAACGTCTTCTCGCCATTCAAATTACAATAGACTGATCAGTTTTCTATCAGTCATCATAGATGATCAGTCATTATTATCTGACAGAGTCAACACAGCAGATACTCACTTGCTGGCCTTGCTGAACGATCTAAATTCGACCGTTTTAATTTATGTAGTGGATTCATTCATAATGAAGGAAATAATAGCAAGTTAATATGTACAGGCAATAATACATCTTTATATGTAATCTAATAAATGTGAACTCTATATTGTACTCAAGCGATTACTATACTATACTATACTAAGCGAAATACTATACTATACTAAGTGCTTTTAAACCACAGAGTACAAGTAATATGTGATAATTATAGTTGCAACAAATTTAGCAATACAATCAAATTAACTGTTAAATTTTTTTAAAACATATATATTACTAACAGTTGCTACAGTTTAGTAAAATATAGTTTAAATCAGTTTCTAACTATATTAATTTAAAATTATTATCTATAGTAATTAATTTTAATGTGACACACATTATTGTTTGTTTTTTATATTTTACAAAAAAACAGTTTTAACCAAGGATGACAACATTAAGTTTCCCAGTGATGGGTTGCAGCTGGAAGGGCATCCGCTGCGTAAAACATATGCTGGATAAGTTGGTGGGGACCCCGGATTAATAAAGGGCTTAAGCCGAAAAGAAAATGAATGAATGACAACATTAAGATCCTGAATTAGTTTATACACTTAATCCTACAATTAGACTGTCTGTTATGTTTTATTTGTGTATGTAAATACGTGAATAAAGTCGTAAGTGTTTAAAAGGCACCTATGGTGAAAAATCTACTTTTCAAGCTGTTTGGACAGACATATGTGTAGGTATAGTGTATAGAGCGTCATATTGGGCTGATATAAACACACTCAGTCCTTTTTTTTTCAATTTAACAACATAAAAACGGTGGACCAATTGGAGCTGTTTTGAGATCGACCGCAACTTGACGTAGGAGTGCGGTCCCCCCGCCCACCAATATTGATTGACAGGTGCGCATTACCATATCCTCAGTATGTTGTTTCACGTCCGCCATTTTCAGCGTGTGAGTCAAAGCGACGTCACCAAAGAAACACCCTTGCTTTATTTTTAGATGTAAGGCTCATTGGGCTCAACATTCACCACGTTAGCGCTCTCCTCCACGCCAGTCAGTGAGTTTTGGTGGGTTTGCATACATGTGTACTTTTCATTGTGTCTTTCTTAAACTTCAGCCGTTTGCATTTCCCGCGGTCACAGAAGCTCCCTGTCATCTTAACTAGGTGCAGCTGGAAAGTGTGAGCGCGTTGCCTCACGTGCGCGTCCCTCCATTGGAAATAACAAACTAACGACGCACAGCGCCATGCATTTCGTGTTGTCGCGGATGAAAGTGAGGACTGGGAGGGTGTCGCGGATTAAAGTAAGGATAGGGGGGTTTGGTCACTATTCTGCCCCCTAGGTCGCCTCTATGGACGCGCTGGCCCTGCTCTGGACACTGTTCATATTTCTGCCGCGCCACAGAGCGTTATTTGAATAGTTTCATTTTAAATAACATGCAAATGTGCGCGTCTGGTGTGTCGTGTCGTGGCTCTGAGCGGTGCATCCGGTGTATGATGCTCTTTAGTTATAGCCTCAAGCAGGTCGTACACCAGAATCGCCGCTCAGCGACAAGCAGCGTCGCGCCACGCAGCGGCATGCATTTCTGAATTCTAAACATAAGTTTCTGTCAGGTAACACACACCTGACACACACTCAACTGTCATGTGCGCGCCGTGTCGCGGTGCATCCGGTGTGTGATGCCCTTCAGTCAAAGTTAATTCAGTGTGCTTGGTTATTAGTCTCGGTGTAGGCTACAAGCTCAGAGCTTTAAACTAGCACACAGTTGGCTGTAAAACTATACAAAGACTCAAATGATTTTGTACTCTCTGCTTGGTCTGTGTCCGAGTCGTACATGTACAGCTGAATGCTGGTCCTCTCACTCATGTTGCTTCTCTCTGTCTGCCTGTCTGTAGCCATAGACAAAGCGGGGCAGCTCTTGGCTCCGCCCCCTTGTTAAGTTGGGCGGGAAGTCGAAACTCATTTTCATGTGAAACAACACGCCCCCAAAATGGCACTTTTTAACACATCATAGTAAAAAATCTGAATTGTGTTTTGAACTGAACCTAAACTGGCACACTCAGAAGAACCATAATATTAATATTACATCTTAAAAAAGGGGTAAAATAGGTGCCCTTTAACCAATTATTTTTATTTACATCATTTGAGTTCAGAAGCTGCAGAGATTTTAAAATGATCGTTACGATATAATAATGTAATAATGACTGAAACGGGAAACCATAAACTGTTCACAGTCTAATGAATGGCAATCGTAGCACGAGTGGTCTCGATTGCCATATTTGTGAAACACAGTAGGTGGCGATAATGCTCCTAAGGAGTTAGGTAGTTACCATATATGGTTTGCTTAGACTGTGTGCGCTAGATTGTGTGTGCCTGAAACGTGTGTGGTTCTGCAGGCATGCAACTGGATATTATTAATTCCTGGAGCGCCGCAGCTCTGCATAGTTTAGCTCCAACCACCTCCAACTTACACCTGCTTAAAGCTACGGTCACACTGGACTTTTCTCCCCATAGACTTCCATTCATTCGCATGCGAATGCGTCAGACCGAAAACACAAACTTGTGCGACAAGTTCGCTGCGCTGCAAGTGAACTCTGACCTGCCAAATCACATCACTTGACTGCGTGAGACCAATCCAGGATCAAAACATGACCTCTCTGGACAGAAATTTAAAATGGACAAATCCCAATGTCTAATCATCTTGTTTAATCCCGCCCATTTTCCCAGTGCCGTACTACAGAGTTTAGCAAGCTCAAATTCCAGTGTAACCGCAGCTTAATAGTCTAGTAGTCTTGAACACCTTGATTAGTTACATCAGCTGTGTTTAATTAGGGTTGGAGCAAAACTGCAGAGCTGCGGCCCTCCAGGAATCCAGTTTGAGACCTATGATGTAGAGAGATGTATTAATCATATGTCCCTAAATGAGAGCTATTGTTTGTTGTAGGAGGAAAAAGATGAGATTGAGCTGTACGTGTCATCTGTCGGAGGATCCGATCCTGTGGCCCATGAAGAGGTGATCCGACTGCTCAACATCAACAATCTTCAGCACAGTTCTGGCCCGATCGCCGCCACTGAGGCATCCACTGAGGTTTGTGTCACAACCGTTAGTAAAAGCTGACAGTCGGTTGTGCATTAAACTCAGTCATAAGCAGCTTGTTAGTAGAGAATCGTTTTGGCATGCTAACAAATATGACAAGCTTATTATGTCTGATCTTATAGTACACTGCAAAAAATGCTTTTTTTATTTAGAGTTATTTTTTGTTTAGTCCAAATATCATCTTAAATTAAGAAGCGTTTTCTAGACAAGCAGAATATATTGTCTTGTTTTAAGAAATAAAACAAGGAGTTTTTCTTAAAACAAGCTAAACTATCTGCCAATCATACCTGCCAACATTTGTCCCTGAAAATCCAGGAGACCGAGTGGGTTAGGTTCGAGAGGTCCTGTTTGAATACATCTTTTGAGAATCCGGTACTGTGTACTGTGGTGTTAGTAACTGTACTATGAAGCGTTTTTCGGGCAGCCACTGCGATCGGATCCTATACCAATGTTGGCGACCCGGGGGTTTCACAGACCGTACCAAAATGCTGAGGACTCGGGGGAGATGGTTGAAATTATGGAGGTTTTCCAGTAGAAATAACAAAAATGGGAGGGGGGCGGGAGATAAGTCTAAAATACAGGACACTCCGGGGGAAAACGGTAGTGTTGGCAGGTATGCTGCCAATTGGGTAAGCTAAATAAATGTATGGCAAAAGTAAAAAACATGATTATTTTGCTTACCCCATTGGCAGATTGTTTTTAAATATATTTTTTAACAATCTAACTAAAATTAGAGTGTAACCCCAATCTCAGGAAAGCACCAATGAGAGGGTAATGTGTAACAATAAGTATAATATAATATATTTATATAATATAATATAATATAATATAATCCTTTGCTTGCTCTGGTTTTCCCCACAGTCCAAAGACATGCAGTACAGGTGAATTGGGTAGGCTAAATTGTCCGTAGAGTATGAGTGTGTATGAGTGTGTATGGATATTTCCCAGAGATGGGTTGCGACTGGAAGGGCATCCGCTGCGTAAAACATATGCTGGATAAGTTAGCGGTTCATTCCGCTGTGGCGACCCCAGAGTAATAAAGGGGACTAAGCAGAAAAGAAAATGAATGAATAATATAATATAATATAATATAATATAATATAATATAATATAATATAATATAATATAGAATATAATGCCAAATGTTTAACTAGTTATTTACCTGTATTTTAACTGTATATAATAATACAAAACCATTAATAATTACAAAATTACAAGACAGATGATGCTTAAATCATATTTAAATTGAATACAGCATGTACTCTGCTGTCACCTACCCAAGTTGCATGTGTGTTGTTGGACATGTCAGCCAGTGTGTGTGTTTGTTTGTGCATGTGTGTGTGTGCGTAGGCAGGTTTAGGGGTGGAGTCAGTCTCTGTCAAGCTCAATGTCAATGTCTTCCTTAAGATGGCTCTTGTTGATCTCTGCAAGGGAGTGTGAACGCTGGTTCACTCGTAGCGCTGTTGGCTCTGAATGCTGTTTCAGTTAATTTCTGTCTGCTATTTGAACAGAAAAATGTTTTCAAAGACCACCATGAGAAGAACGGCATCTGGGGTAAAGACGGCTTCTACGTACTGGTTATCTGCCTCACAATATTCATCATTATCTTCAGCTGTTTAATGGTATGTATCTCTCACAGTCTCTGCCATACAGGTGATTTTAATGTAGGATACGAAGATATGTGGGGGGATGAATTCAGTTTTAATCTCAGGAATAATACTTTGGTATAACTTTACAATATAGTTTTGTTAGTTGTTGCTAATCTATATGGTCACTTTACAATATGGGAGATAATGTCATGCATTTACTAGCATGAACAAACAATGAATAGTACATTTACTGCAGTATTTAATCATTTTTGTTAGTGTTAGTTAATGGTAATAAAGTCATTCATTGTTAGTTCTTGTTAACTTTGTGGTCACATTTACAGTAAAGTTCTGTTAGTAAATGGTAATCAATATAGTCACATTTTATCGTAAAGATCCATTAGGTAATGTTAACTAATATGGTCACACGTTTTAATAAAGTTTTGTTAGTTAATGTCAACAAATATGGTCACACTTTACAATAAAGTTCCGTTTGATAATGTTTCTTGATATGGTCACATTTTACAATACATTTTCATAAGTTGATGTTAATCGATATCGTCACACTTTACAATAAGGTTTTGTTAGTTAATGTTAACCAATATGGTCACACTTTATAATAAATTTCCATTACCTGATGTTAACCAATATGGTCACACTTTTTAATATAACCGATATGGTCACACCTAACAATAAGTTTTTGTTAGTTAATGTTAACCTATATGGTCATGCTTTACAATAAAAGTTTTGTTAGTTAATGTTAACCGATATGGTCATACTTTATAATAAATTTTCATTACCTGATGTTAACCGATATGGTCACACTTTTTTAATATAGTTCCATTAGTTAATGTTAACCGATATGGTCACATTTTACGAAAAAGTTCTGTTAGTTAATGTTAACCGATATGGTCACATTTTACAATAAAGTTTTGTTAGTTAATGTTAACCGATATGGTCACACTTTACAATAAAAGTTCTGTTAGTTAATGTTAACCGATATAGTCACACTTTTTTAATATAGTTCTATTAGTTGATGTTAACCGATATAGTCACACTTTACAATACGTCTTTGTTAGTTAATGTTAACTGATATGGTCACGCTTTACAATAAAAGATTTGTTAGTTAATGTTAACCGATAAAGTGACACTTTACAATAAAAGTTTTGTAAGGTAATGTTAACTGATATGGTGACACTTTACAATAAAAGTTCCATTAGTTAATGTTAACCGATATGGTCACACTTTATAATAAATTTCCATTACCTGGTGTTAACCGATATGGTCACACTTTTTAATATAGTTCCATTCGTTAATGTTAACCAATATGGTCATATTTTAAAATAAATTTCCATTAGTTGTTTTTAACCAATATGGTCACACTTTACAATATGTTTTTGTAAGTTAATGTTAACCGATATGGTCACGCTTTACAATAAAAGTTTTGTTAGTTAATGTTAACTGATATGGTCAAATTTTAAAATAAATTTCCATTACCTGATGTTAAGCGATATGGTCACACTTTTTAATATAGTTCCATTAGTTAAGGTTAACCGATATGGTCAAATAAAAAAAAAAATTTCATTACCTGATGTTAACCGATACGGTCACACTTTTTAATATAGTTCTATTAGTTGATGTTAACCAATATGGTCACACTTCACAATAAGTTTTTGTTAGTTAATGTTAACCGATATAGTCACGCTTTACAATAAATGTTCTGTTAGTTAATGTTAACCAATATAGTCACGCTTTACAATAAATGTTCCGTTAGTTAATGTTAACCAATATAGTCACACTTTACAATAAATGTTCCGTTAGTTAATGTTAACCGATATAGTCACG
>CAIGQZ010032134.1:1986535-2010640 GCA_903798205.1 Danio tinwini
GAATCGCACCTATACTGAAAATTCTAGACCCCTCCATGATTTCTAAGTAGGAGATCTTGAAAAATCACAGTGTGATCAAATACTTATTTCCCTCACTGTAAGTGAACTAGGGACTCAGGGTGTTGCTTACAAAATGAACAATTAGTATCAATATCTTTTTTTATATCTTACTAAGAGAGTGTTGACTGGGTACGATGAATAATTCTAAATGAAACTTCTTTTATCTTATTTATAATTAAGTAGCTATTAGGGAGGAGCCATATTTTTCTCCAGCATCAGAAACAAAAGAATTCCAATAAAAAGTAACATTTGGAACTGATATAATTCCATTAAGAAATAAAGATCAAATTAATTAGTTTGAAGAAGTTGCAGAGAAAACATTTTCCTTCCACTGTAGTAGAAGGGTCCAAAAGAGGAAATACAGAAGGATAAAGCCTGGTTTATACTTCTGCGTCAAGTGATCGACGTAACCCACGGCGTATGTCTTGCGCGTAGCCGTGTATTTATACTTCTGCACTCTGTTTCTGTTTTTTCTGCAATACACTTGCGAAACGCTAGCTGGCAGCAAGTGTTTATGTTTCTCTGTGTCGAGTTTCTTCGCTGGTGTTCTGTTTTTTCTGAACGTTTCCTTAATGTACAACTGGCTCAAATTCGCTCATTTTGATGCGGGAACCGGCGGACGTGCAACAACTTTAATCATAAGGTAAACACAAAACAACAGTCTCCATCCGGAGCTCCTTCACACTTGTAAACACTTGCTGCATCGGGCGCTTTCACCTCCGCCCACAGTGTCAGCACTACCAAGCCGACCAATCACAACGCTTGCGCTACGCATACGCGTTACATTTTTTGAGAGGTGTGCATCAACATCGTCGACGGTTAAGGCAAGGGGCTATGCGTCCACGCGTAGGCTGCGCCGTAGCATACGCGTGCGCTTGATGCAGAAGTATAAATCGGCCTTTAGGGCATGCCTTGGAATAACCTAATAACTCCAGATGGTATGGCATCAAATACAACAGCAAATTCTTTCGGGGGGATGGGAATATTGAATCGATTAAGAAATTCTTTATAATTTAATAAATGGCCATTTGAGTTAAATAATTGACTAACAAGCAGAATATTTGCTTCAAACCAGCGTTGAAAGAAGAGAGATTTGTTTTTGTATACAATATTTTGGTTATTCCAAATAAAGTATTTGTGAGGAGAGAAGTTGTGCTTGTATAATAGTGACCAGGCCAGAAGAAATTGCTTATGAAATTGAGATAATTTAGCAGGTATTTTCTCAATATTATAGTTACAGAGTAATAAGAATTTACAAATTTAGAAAATATGTAATTTGTAATAAAGTTCCAGATTGAGGTTGGATTTTTGACAGTAATTTTGACAGTATTATTAAATGTGCAAAAATCCAGCCTGTTAAGACCCCCATTCTCAAAGCTGTTCATAACTACTGAGTTTTTATATAATGAATACCATTTTCCAAATAAAATTAAATAACATTTTATCAGTTTGATTCAAAATGGATTTGACAACATGAAGAGATTGAGCAGCATATGAAAGTCTGGAGATACCTTCCCCTTTAGTAAGAAGAGTGTTTCCCCTCAAAGAGATAAATCTCTCTGGAGCCATAAGTTAAATTTTCTACAGGTTTTCTCAACAATAGGGTCAAAATTAATAGAGCATCTGTCTTTTTCATTTTTATTTTACCTGAATGTTTCAGCGAGACATCGTGTTGACTTGTCGTCATCTTCGAAAAACACCCGAAATTTTCTCACAGCTGTTGCGGTCGTCGAATGGCGCAATTTAAAACAAAAATGCACGGATTGCAACAAATTAGTTAAACAAAATTTGGTATTCAGATAAAGGAGATGCGAATACACAAATAAGGGAAGTCTAATCAGCCTAACAACTGAGTATATCGAGGGTATACGCAATTATTGATCCACAGAAGTCATAATACCTAAACAGCTCATGGAAAAAGTAGGCATCCATGCTGAAAAATCCAGCTTAAACCAGCCTAAGCTGGTTGGCTGGTTTTAGCTGGTCGACCAGCCTGGTTTTAGAGAGGTTTTGGCCATTTCCAGGCTAGTTTCCAGCCATTTCCTGCCTGGTCTTAGCAGGTCAGGCTGGAAAATGACCAGCTTAAACCAGCTAAAACCAGCTTGACCAGCCAAAACCAGCTGTGTCCAGCTTAAACCAGGCTGGTCAAGCTGGTTTTAGCTGGTCAACTCCCAGCCTGACCAGCTAAGACCAGGCTGGAAATGGCTGGAAGCTAGCCTGGAAATGGCCAAAACCCTTCTAAAACCAGGCTGGTCGACCAGCTAAAACCAGCTTAGGCGGGTTTAAGCTGGATTTTTCAGCATGGATACAGAGTATACGTGCGTATAGCACAAACTACACCACTGGTTACATACTGTAAAAAGTGTCTTATATTGGCAAAAATCATGATTTATTGATTTTTGTAAGCATCATTGCGTAATCAACATATTTTATTGATCATTTCTCTTGGCAATATTACGTTTTTGTATTTATAAAAGTTTGAAATGGTTTTGAATAGTTAAAAAAAAAATTTCACACAAAAGTGTGTTAATCTTGCAGTAACTCTGCTACCACACCATACTTTACCTTTAATTTGGTGGAAAGTATCTCGCTAATGAGATGCGAAGCACTGAAAGGTGTGTGTGCTCTCCCTGAGAAAACCATTCATTCATTCATTCATTTTCTTTTCGGCTTAGTTCCTTTATTAATCAGGGGTCGCCACAGCGGAATGAACCGCCATCTTATCCAGCATATGTTTTACAAAGCGGATGCCTTTCCAGCTGCAACCCATTACTGGGAAACATCCATACACACTCACACAGTACAGACAATTTAGTGAATCAATTCCCCTATAGCGCATGTGTTTGGACTTATGGAGGAAACCCACACCAACGCTTGAAGAACATGCAAACTCCACACAGAAATGCCAACTGACCCAGCTAAGGCTCGAACCAGCAACCTTCTTGCTGTAAGGCGACAGCGCTAACATATTATAAAATAAGATCTTGGTTCCAAGTGTTGAAATGTAAGCACTGCTTATCTAATAGAACATGAAGTATTCATCTTGCTATGGTTTGTTGTTATTACTACACATGACCTAATTTGTAACAGAGTTGACAGACGATGCTGTAATGAAATCTAATGAATAAGTAGTGTTTGGCAAACACTGAATCATTGAAACTGAATAAGCTTTCTGTAGGACACCGGACAGAAGTTTCTTTCTTCCCTTTACTTTTCGAAATGGCGGACGTACTCGCGAATACAGAAGCACCCATTAACGCTAAACCCCAGACGATACGCACTGTTTTAGTAATTGTGAGAACGACTTGAGCAGAAGCAGACGCACAGGATATGAGACAGCGAGAGTCATTGCTGAACGGATGTGTTGTGGCAGAGGAAGCTGCATGGTTTCCTCTGGTGGTTTTAGCTCTTTAAAAGGATCAGCGCTGCCAACTTGGTCACACCTGACTCTGCGCTCTGATTGGTGAATATTTGCTCTTGCTGTTTTAATGCGGTCTTAAGTCAGGAGGTGACCTCGCAGCCCGTCCTCAGAGCACCCGCTCTCGCTCTGATGGACTGAAGGGCTTAAGGAATAATTAGCATGCTAAGCTGTGAGCCGCTCACAATGACAGAGAGGGCTGAAGCGCTAGCATTGTGACGTTGTATACACTCAAAATTGACTTTTGCTGCAAGTTTAAACTACTTATTTAAAATGAGTTACAACAGCACAAATTAAATTTGTAAAAACATTTAAGTTAACTTGACAACATGAAGGAATTGTGTGGAACCCAGAGTTTTTTACAGTGCAGATGTAAGACAAGGAGAGCTATAACCAGGGTGTCCACTGGGTCTTTAAAAGTCTTAAAACTACATTTTAGGCCTTAAAAAGTTCACTGAAATATCCAGCCTGATCTCACGAGGAAACGTTAGTATTTTACGTTTTGTCAGTTTAGTGGCTAGTGGTTTAGTAGAGTTGAGTCGTACGAAATTGTACAGTTTTAAAAAGGAGGCGTGGCACCCAACCCCGCCCCTAAACTCAGCCGTCATTGGGTGATGAGCAAATCATACTAAATGGTACAAATTAGATCACACCAATTCATACGAATCAGCCACTAACTCAAAAAAGTTACGAATTGCCGTGAGATTGCGTTGAAATATCGGGTTGTAGGTCTTAAATCATTTTAGGGTGCTTTCACACCTGTGAATCGATTCTTTTGTTCCGAAACAGGGATTAAAATCGGTACATTGTTGCTCTTTGTTCTTGGTGCGGTTCGCTTTCACACGGCAAAGTTTCTAAACGGACCAAAATAGCTAAAACAAGTCGCGTGTGAGTAAATGCTCCTCACATTGGTCAGAGTTTCACGGTTTATTTTGCAGAGTCCCGCTCAGCTGTCGAGGGGGTGGTTTGGAGGTGTTTGACAGGGTGCAAGTGACATGTCTGAAGAAGAGCGAAGAGGGATGCGACGGGGAGGGGTGATGAGAAGGGTGCGCGTTGTATTTGAGGACCGGGAGGGAGACGCACGATTTCCGGGAGATTATCACTGGTTTGCTCCCACAAATGCACAGAGACTCCCAGAACTTCCGGGAGACATGGGATGTCTGAAATGACCTCCCGCCCTACTCTTAATTCTCTCTTCATATAGCCGTATGCCTAATACATATTCATAAAACACTGTGATATAGCCGAGCTCGGATCGTATCGCTTTCTCACTACAATCGATCCGCTCCAGAGTTTGTTTCAATCGAGCCGAGACCACCTCATTCAGGCAAACGAGCTAACTGGGCAAATGCGCCAGGCTCCGAAACAAAAGTCTAGGTGTGAAAGCACCCTTAAATAGGTCTTAATTTCGCTTTGTCCAAGTCAAGCTACTCAGTTGGGCCGACAACCATCCAATCACCAATGCTAAAAGGTTTTTGATTGGATTGATCGAGCATGTGTTTGGACTGTGGGGGACCCACGCCAACACAGGGAGAACATGCAAACTCCACACAGAAATGACAACTGGCCCAGATGGGACTCGAATCAGTGACCTTTTTACTGTGCGTCGACAGTGCTAATCATTAAGCCACAGTGGCGCCGCATGTTCATTTATATATTGTAAAAGTTGTACAAATATGTGTAAAAACATAAATATTTGTTGCTTTTTTAAGCAAACAATCAGAATCAGAAAGATTTCTAATCTTGCTCAATTCTAATTGGTCAAACATGGTGCCTTCTTAAAGGGACAGTTCACCCGAAAATGAAAATTTAAGCTTTAATTCATACGAATTAGCCACTAACTCAAAAAATGACGAATTGCCGTGAGATTGCGTCAAAATATCGGGTTGTAGGTCTTAAATCATTTTAAATAGGTCTTAATTTTACTTTGTCCAAGTGAAGCTACTCAGTTAGGCCGACAACCATCCAATCACCAATGCTAAAAGTTTTTTGATTGGATTGATCGAGCATGTGTTTGGACTGTGGGGGACCCACGCCAACACGGGGAGAACATGCAAACTCCACACAGAAACGACAACTGGCCCAGATGGGACTCGAACCAGTGACCTTCTTGCTGTGCGTAATCACTGAGCCACCGTGGCGCCACATGTTCATCTATATATTGTAAAAATTGTTCAAATACGTGTAAAAACATAACTATTTTTTGCTTTTTAAAGCAAACATAATCAGAATCAGAAAGAGCTTTAATGCCAGGTATGTTCACACATACGAGGAATTTGTTTTGGTGACAGAGCTTCTACAGTGAAACTGAATTGCAGAGACAGGGCTAAAAAAACCCAGATAATACATATATTTTAAAAATAGAAGTAAGTAGTGAATGCAAGTATACAAATTGACAAGTGTATGTACAGCTATATTACTATATACAGCGTTATATGTGCAACTTGGCATGTAAAGTGTGTTGTTAAATAAGTGTATGCGTGTATAAAAAAGTGTATAGCAGGTAGTGATGTTGGTTTGGCAATAATTATCATCAAGTGTTCATGAGATGGATTGCCTGAGGGAAGAAACTGTTTCTGTGTGGGGCTGTTCTGGTATGGTGGCCGGGAAGTGCAAAACAATATCACAAAGTGTGCAACACTTTTACAAAGCTCGGGACAAATTGACATTTTGAAAAACATTTGTACCTATCATAAAACACAATGACATTTAGAAAAGAATTAACAAGACGCAAAACACTTTTACCAGTCCCGAAACAAATGTACAATTACAGATTATTTACGGAAAGGGAATGTACCACACACCACATAAATGCACAGCTACGCGCGAGGCATACGCCGTGGGTTACGGCGATCACTTGATGCAGAAGTATAAATCAGGCTTTATCCAGCATATGTTTTTACGCATTACGTTTTAATTTAATATTAACCTTAAATATTTATTTTACCAAAGGAAAACAAAAGCTTCATACAGCATAAAAGCATCCCAGAAAAAAGGTGATGGCGTAACTTTTTTCTGTAACGAGTGACAGCATGATCTCTCTCTCTGCTGGCCTAGAGCTATCAGCTCATTTTATCATCTCAGCAAACACACACTCTTTTAGTGGTCACCCTCAGCTTAAGCAGAACACCGCTCCTCACGTCAACGGAAACCACTTTTACTGACAAAACCACCATATTTCAACACAACACAGTCGTTTACCCCCCTTTCTAATCTTGCTCAATTCTGATTGGTCAAACATGGCGCCTTCTTAAAGGGACAGTTCACCCGAAAATGAAAATGTAAGCTTTATTCTGTTGAACACAAAAGAAGATATTTTTAAGAATGTCAAAAACTGGTAGCCATTGACTTCAATAGTAGCAAAAAAACATGTGGCCCATGTGGAATATGATACATTTGGCCCAAATAATGGAGGACAAATGTGGGCCACTGTTGGCAAAAATGTGACATAGTCATTTAAGGGTAATCTGGTTATCTCTGGTTAATCCTAGTTATCTTAAGACATATGTGTGCCTGATTTGGCAAATATTTGGCACAGTAAGCTCTGGCTATTGCGGCTGTGAGCCTAATGTGGCCCAGAGAAAATATGGCAAATGTGGCCCAGGTATCTTAAAACATATGTGGGCCACTTTTGGCAAATATTCGACACAGTAAGCTCTGGCTAATGTAGATTTGAGCCTATACTGGCCCAGAGAAGATATGGCAAATGTGGTCCAGTTATCCTAAAGCAAATGTGGGCCACTTTTAGCAAATATTTGGCGCAGTTAGCTCTGGCTAATGTGGCTGTGAGCCTAAAGTGGCCCAGAGAAGATATGGAAAATGTGGCTCAGTTATCTTAAGGCGTATGTGGGCCACTTTTGGCAAATATTTGGCACAGTAAACTCTGGATTATGCAGCCGTTAGCCTATAGTGGCCCAGAGAAGATATGGAAAATGTGGCCCAGATATCTTAAAACACAGGTGGGCCACTTTCGGTGAATATTTAGCACAGTAAGCTATGGCTAATGTGGATTTGAGCCTAAAGTGGCCCAGAGAAGATATGGCAAATGTGGCCCAGTTATCCTAAAGCAATTGTGGGCCACTTTTAGCAAATATTTGGCACAGTTAGCTCTGGCTAATGTGGCTGTGAGCCTAAAGTGGCCCAAAGAAGATATGGCAAATGTGGCCCAGTTATCTTAAAACATATGTGGACCACATAGACTAAAGTCACCATAATGGATAAAAGTGTTTGCTTTAGTGTTTGCTTTAGCTTTAGTTTAGTATATATATAATAAACTAAAGTTAAGTAAGGCACAACCTGTGATGAAATAATATAATTTACTGATGTTGGTCTGTTTAATCCATTATTAGCAAATTCTATGGTTCAACTTCTGCTCACAGAGACATCAATAATCAGAGTATGAACCTCAACAACGATGAAAATTCACAAAATAAACAAAACTCACAAACATCACAAACAGGAGACTAAAAGTGACAAAATGAAAACGTGAAAACAAAATTATGAAAACTGTAGCATCAATAAGCTGTATAATGTCTTCATACTGCAATGCATGCTGGGATTTTTTTTTACTTTTGCCAGCAAGTGTAAGATGTAGGCCAGATCTGGGCCAGAATAAAAGCAAATTGTGGCCCAGAATAGGGTCAGTTCTGGTTCATTTGGTTGAATTCTGGCTGATATGTGGTATTTCTTTGGCTTTTTTTGTGGCCCAGATCTGACAAACAGGAGCGGACCGCCCTAGAGCCATCATTCCATTCAGTATGTGGTCCAGATGTAAGTGTCTGGTGTGGGACGGATTTGAGCCACATGAATTTTGCTAGCTGGGTTAGAACAAGTGAAGCATGACAGAATTTTCATTATTGGGTGAACTATCTTGTTAATTTAATAGTGTGTGCATTCAATCAGAGTTTTAATATTTCAGTACATTTCTAACCATTTGAATGTATATCACACACATAAACACACACACACACGCACAAATCTAGATTATTTAATAGGATTTCAGAAGTGTAATAATGAAAGCAGACACAGCACAGTAGGTGTGAATCGAGACTGGTTATCAGCTGAGATGATGCTGTTACAAAAATCCAGAAACCACACTAGAGCGCAATGACAGAAATAAAGTGTTGAGATACAAACTTAAAGGGATAGTTCACACAGAAATTACAATTTCCTGTGAATTTACTTTAAGATGTAGGTGCCTTTTTTGTTCAGTTAAACATTAATAAACATTTTGAGCTGAATTTGTAGTTCTTGGTATAAATGCATATAAACGAGTCCAAATCAATAGCCGTGACTTCTGACGAAACACTGAAGTCTTATGAAGCAAAACGATTACTTTGTGTAAGAAATTGAACATTATTTACAGTAATATTAGCTTTCAAGAGTTCACACTTAGCTGATGATTGATTATAAGGCTTGTTTGGCATGCTGTCCCGGGAAAGAGCCCTGAGCTCATACCCAGCTAGCAAAATTCATGTGGCTTAAATCCGGCCCACAACAGACACTTACATCCGGCCCACATACCGCATGGAATTATGGCACTTGGGAAGTCCTCTCTTGTTTGCCAGATCTGGGCCACAATTAAGCCATAGTAATACCACGTTTTAGACAGAATTCAACCACATAAACCAGAACTGACCCTATTCTGGGCCACAGTTTGCTTTTATTTTGGCTCAGATCTTGCCCACACCAGATACTTAAATCTGGCCCACATACCGCATAGAATGATGGCACTTTGGCGGTCCACTCCTCTTTGCCAGATCTGGGCCACATTTTCCATATCTTCTCTGGGCCACTTTAGGCTCACAGCCACATTAGCCAAAGCTTACTGTGCTGAATATTTGCCAAAAGTGGCCTGCATATATTATTAAGATAACTGGGCCACATTTGTCAAACCTTCTCTGGGCCACTATAGGCTGACAGCCACATTAGCCAGAGCTTACTGTGCCTAATATTTGCCAAAAGTGGCCCACATATGTTTTAAGATAACTAGTCCACATCTGCCATATCTTCTCTGGGCAACTTTAGGCTCACAGCCACATTAGCCATAGCATACTGTGCCAAATACTTGTCAAAAGTGGCCCACATATGTTTTAAATAACTGGGCCACATTTGCCATATTTTCTCTGGGCCACTTCAGGCTCACATCCACATTAGCCAGAGCTTACTGTCCCGAATATTTGACAAAAGGTGCTCACATATGTCTTAAAATAACTGGGCCACATTTGCACCCACACATGTGAGCCACTTTGTGTTTTAGACCCAGATTACCCTTAAATGACTATGCCACATTTTTGTCATTGGTGGCCCACATTTGTCCTCCATCTTTGGGCCAAATTTACTATTTTCCACATGGGCCACATTAAACTCACATTCAGATTACATTTTGCCATAAGTGCCAAATCTTTGGCTTAAATGGCCCATATATGGATTGGAATCTTTGGCCCCCTTTTGCCATTGCACAGGTGGGCCACTTCAGGCTCGCATTTATTTTGTCTGGGCCGAAGAAAAACCACCAGTACTGCATAACTGCCTAAAGTGGCCCAAATTCGTATGCTAGCTGGGTAAGATCCTCGAGCCCGGGGCTCCCTCCCGTTTACAAGGCGAGAGGGGAGTTTGAGCTCAGGTAGATCTCGAGAACTCCCCTGCTGTAGTAGCTAATGAACAGATATTGATTGCTCTTAAGTGATAACTACTTACTAGGAGCATGTCTATGGTGCCGATTTGGATTAGTCAATTAACTTAAGTTGCATGTTTTTGGACGGTGTGAGAAAACCGGGGAACCCCAGGAAAACCAACGTGAGCACGGGGAGAACGTGTAAACTCTGCACAGAAACGTTGGCTGGCTTGGTAAGGACTAGAACCAGTGACGTTCTTGAAGTGAGGCAACAGTGCTAACCACTGGGCCACTGTGCCACCCATCTAGGAAAGTGATCCTCTCGAAATTAGTTTATAAATAAACTTCACTTAATCCACAGCCTGGTCAAACAGATATCAAGTGTGAACAGATGCGCTGCCCGATTGTAGTCCTGTCGCTTTAATGACTAAAGCTCGTGGGCTGGTGGCACAATCACCAATATCTATCAACAATCTGCAGAACTTTCCAATGTGTTTCGTCTTCTGAGGCGCAAGTCATTTATTAAATGAGAAAAAGACCCACAGTGGCTTCTACTATCGTAGAAAACGCTTTTTATTTTAAATATTTGCCGCCAGTTTGTCAGGAAGTGATGATTTTGTTCTCTTTGACGCATGCAAATATTGCTTTAGTCACAAATGTTTTGTGTGATATTCTAGTTTTGCCTTTACACTCACCGACCACTATATGAGGTACACCTTACTAGTACCAGTTTGGACCCCCTTTTGCCTTCAGAACTGCCTTAATCCTTCGGTTCATAGATTCAACAAGGTACTGGAAATATTCCTCAGAGAATTTCCTCCATATTGACATGATAGCATCACACAGTTGCTGCAGATTTGTCGGCTGCACATCCATGATGCGAATCTCCCGTTCCACCACATCCCAAAGCTGCTCTATTGGATTGAGCTCTGGTGACTGTGGAGGCCATTTGAGTACAGTGAACTCATTGTCATGTTCAAGAAACCAGTCTGAGATGATTCACGCTTTATGACATGGTGCGTTATCCTGCTGGAAGCAGCCAAAGTGGGGCAAGAAAATATCCCCCAAACCATTACACCACCACCACCAGCCTGAACCGTTGATACAAGGCAGGATGGATCCATGCTTTCATGTTGTTGAAGCCAAATTCTGACCCGACCATCCGAATGTGCCAGCAGAAATGGAGACTCATCAGACCAGGCAACGTTTCTCCAATCTTTTATTGTCCAATTTTGACAATAAAAATTGTTCTCAGCTGACAGGTGTGGCACCCGGTGTGGTCTTCTGCTGCTGTAGCCCATCCGCCTCAAGGTTGGACATGTTGTGTGTTCAGAGATGCTCTTCTGCAGACCTCGGTTGTAACGAGTGGTTATTTGAGTTACTGTTGCCTTTCTATATCACCTGGAACCATTCTGGCCATTCTCCTTTGACCTCTGGCATCAACAAGGCATTTGCGCCCACAGAACTGCCGCTCACTGGATATTTTCTCCTTTAAATTTCTCTGTAAACCCTAGAGATGGTTGTGCGTGAAAATCCCAGTAGATCAGCAGTTTCTAAAACACACAGAGCAGCCCGTCTGGCACCAACAACCATGCCACGTTCAAAGTCACCTAAATCCCCTTTCTTCCCCATTCTGATGCTCGGTTTGAACTGCAGCAGATCGTCTCGATCATGTCTACATGCCTAAATGCATTGAGTTGCTGCCATGCGATTGGCTGATTAGAAATTTGCACTAACAAGCAGTTGGACGGGTGTACCTAATAAAGTGGCCGGTGAGTATAAGTCTAATTCCCATCTTTAGCTAACGGCTGATTTTTCCAACATTCTTTAGTTTATCTTCTTTTGTGTTTGAAGGTTTGGAAAACGATGACAAAATGTAAATTTTTCAGTGAACTATCTTCTTAAAAAACGACTTTGTAAGTGATAATCTAGTAATAAAAATAATTGATCAACATACATATATATTAAACACATTCAGTTATTATGAAAGGTGGAGTATCAAGTGTTGTATTGTTAGTTATATCATTGTCTTGTTTTCTACATGTACTAAATGGGTTACTGGACTGAACTGAACTCAACTGTTGAGTCTGGGTGTAGGAGTATCAGCTATTGGCGGTTTATGGTGAAACTGTTAGATGAGGAAGTGCTGTGCGGTTCTCACAGTGTGACGAAACGTCCTGCAGTTAACTGTTGACACAAATAGCTGATAGAAAGACATCGGAAACTCAGCGGAAGAGCTACTGTCCACCCCTGTCAGCCAACAGCAGCACACTAAGACTGAAACTACACTTCAGATTCTTAACAGATCAAGCTTATGATAGATTCTTTTTCCTTCAATATTGCTCTTAAATCTTCATTTCATTTAGTTTCATTGTTGATTTTGTTAGTTTTAGTTTAGTTTTGTGTGTGTGAATGAGCAGTTTAATACGATGCATCCCAAAAGTATTTATAGCGCTTCACTTTTTCTACATTTTTTTATGTTGCAGCCTTATTCCAAGATGGATTAAATTGATTTATTTCCTCAACATTCTACACACAATCCCCCATAATGACAATGTGGAAAAAAAGAGTTTATGAAATTGTGGTAAATTCATTAAAAATAAAAGAGCTGTAAAATCTCATGTACATCAGTATTCACAGCCTTTGCTTAATACTTTGTTGATGCACCTTTGGCACAATTATAGCCTCAAGTCTTTTTGAATATGATGCCACAAACTTGGCACACCTGTCTTTGGGAATTTTTGCCCATTCCTCTTTGCAGTACCTCTCAAGCTCTATCAGGTTGGATGGGAAGCGACAATGTACAGCCATTTTCAGATCTCTCCAGAGATGTTCAATAGGATTTAGGTCTGGGCTCTGGCTGGGCCACTTAAGGACATCCACCGAGTTGTTGTGAAGCCACTCCATTGATATTTTGGTGGTGTGCTTTGGGTCATTGTCCTGCTGGAAGACGAACCCTCGCCCCAGTCTGAGGTCAAGAGCACTCTGAAGCAGGTTTTGATTCAGGATGTCTCTGTACATTGCTGCATTCATCTTTCCCTCTATCCTGACTAGTCTTCCAGTTCCTGCTGCTGAAAAACATCCCCACAGCATGATGCTGCCACCACCACGCTTCACTGTAGGGATGGTATTAGCCTGGTGATGAGCGCTGCCTGGTTTTCTTCATATGTAACACCTGGCGTTTACTCTAAAGAGTTCAATTTGAGTCTCATCAAACCAGAGAGTTTAGTTTCTTATGGTCTGAGAGTCCTTCAGATGCCTTTAGGCAAATTACAGGCGGGGAGTGTCTTCAGTCTGGCCACTCTACCATACAGGCCTGATTGGTGGATTGCTGCACAGATGGTTGTCCTTCTGTAAGGTTCTCCTCTCTCCACAGAAGAACGCTGGAGCTCAGACAGAGTGACCATCGGGTTATTGATCACCTCCCTGACTAAAGTCCCTTCTCCCCCGATCACTCAGCTTAGATGGCCGGTCAGCTCTAGGAAGAGTCCTGATGGTTCCAAACATCTTCCACTTACTGATGATGGAGGCCGCTGTGCTCATTGGAACTTTCAGAGCAGCAGAAATATTTCTGTAACCTTCCCCAGCCTTGTGCCTCGAGACAATCCTTTCTCGGAGGTCTACAGACAATTCCTTTGTCTTCATGATTGGTTTGTGCTTTGACATGCACTGTCAACCCTGGGACCTTATAAAGACAGGTGTATGCCTTTTCAAATCATGTCCAATCAACTGAATTGACCACAGGTGAACTCCAATGAAGCTGCTGAAACATCTCCAGAATGATCAGTGGAAACAGAATGGACCTAAGCTCAGTTTAGAGCTTCACGCCAAAGGCTGTGAATACTGATGTACATGTGATTTTTCAGCTTTTTTATTCCGCAGTGGGACCCCCGAATAATAAAGGAACTAAGCCAAAAAGAAAACGAATGAATGAATAACAAAACAAGGTTGTTATCAAATGAAATAGAAGAAACTGACACATCTGAAGTGGGATAAATGGACACTAGATAAAGCGATTGGTTACTTTACTTAAAAAAAAACGTGAGTAAACCTGATGTAAGTTGTAACTGTTAAGTTGTTTTTTTGATCTGTCAAGGTGTTCTGATCATTTTCGGGACCAGTTATACAGTTGTGTTTTTGCAATGCAAATGCAGTCAAACTAAATCTGACCTTCAGTTACTGTAAATACACAGTAAAATGTGATTAGTGGAAAAAGTGAGTAAACCCATTGTCTTAAGTGAAGTTTCACTAACTAATTTCGAGAGGACCACGTGATATGATCGACTACAGCTGATCCTTATCACTAATCATTAGCTAGCCTATCAGATCACTCTAAAACTACTATAAATATCCTGCCTAAACTACATTCCATATCTTTGTTTTTGGACGACGACCCCCCCCCCAAAAAAAAAAATTAAATTAAGAAGACTTTTCTAGACAAGCAAAACATATTGTCTTGTTTACAGAAATTATATGCCAGCATTAAGTGAGTTTTTCCTCAAAACAAGCCAAATAATCTGCCAATGGGGTAAGCAAAATAATCTTATGTCAAAAGAAAAAACAAGATTATTTTGCTTACCCCATTGGCAGATTATTTTGCTTGTTTTAGCAAAATAATAAGCGTTGTAATATTTATGTTCCTCAGGTGCTTTACCGACTGAAGGAGAAGGAAATCTTGGATCAGCAGCTGAAGGATCCGTCCCCAGCCAACCGGGACGTCCAGCTCACACCAGTTCCTGTTCACGGTGCACAGCCCCCTCTGACCCTCAAGAACAGCATGGTCCAGGCCAGCCGGACATCCAAACCCAGTGCCACCTATTCTCCCAGCAGCACGAACGCCCCGTCCTGCAACATCAGCATCCATCAGACCCCATCCAGCAGGACCACCTCAGAGCCCCAGTGCCCGTCTGGCCCCTCAGCGGCTGAACTCAAACCCAGCGTCTCCTGCACACATTCACCATTCAGGATGAAGCCTGTTGCCGGCCTGCAGGAACGGTGCGCCTTGATTAAGTGATTATTAGGGTTAGGGTTAGTAGGGTTAGCTTATTGTTTAAACACAGTTGTGTGTCAGCAGTGTGTGAATATTACCAGCCACTAATGGTAAACATTAGTTAATTCTATTTTTTATAATTACGCTTGATAAAAACTGCAGAAACACTTTGTCCCGTTGTGCGTTGTGCAGGAGGAAAGCCCCGCTCACTAGTAACCATCTCTTCCTCATTAGCATGGACAGACCTGAGTGAGAAGCAGCCGTCTGCCAGTAGTTTTGAGTCTGCCGTATGGCTCCGCCTTTTAAAAAAAAAAAGAAAAACACAATCTCATTTGAATTTAAAGCGACACTCACCAAAATGCCACAATTAGGATCGAAGCCTAAAAGTGCTAGGAATCCAGTTCTAGTTTCAGTGTCTTTGTGTTGTCTTCTTTGAAAACGTTGTGGAACTGATTATAATTGCTAAATGGACTGTTTACTCTAATTAAATTGATTACACGCCACCAGCTCAATAGGGTATATGTCAAACGTCACGGATCCCTGGGTGGAACACTTCCCCTCATCGCCATTTCATATGTACCATCGGTTTGTTATGAAAAGTAGTTTCAAGAGTTCACACTTAGCTGATGATCAATAAAGTGTAATTGGCATGCTGTCCCGGGAGAGAGCCCTGAGCTCGTAATATCCTCGAGCCCGAGGCTCCCTCCCGTTAGAAGGGCAAGAGAGGAGTTCGAGCTCAAAAAGGTCTCGAGAACTCCCCCGCTTGTCGCTGTGTGAGAAGTGTAAACTAAGGTTGTCTTAGGTAATAATTTGGTTTAGTCGATTGGCTATGGTGTATGTTTTTGGACGGTGGGAGGAACCCGGGGGAAACCCACGCGAACACAGGGAGAACACGCAAATTCTGCACAGAAACGCCAACCGGCTCAATAGGAGGTTGAACCGGCGGCGTTCTTGCTGTGAGGCAACAGTGCTAGTCACTGGGCTGCCGTGTCACCCTATAGGAAAAAGGGTGGAAGTAGGGGTGGAAGGGGGGTTAAACTTCAAGACAAAGATAACTGGAGTGAAAGCTTTGGTTATTTATAGTGTGTCCGTAATCATCTAATAGGGCAGATTACGAAGCTGATAAGGTGCCAGCCGTGTTGATCATAAGCACGTGATCCTCTCGAAATTAGTTTATAAATAAACCACACATGTAGTGTTTTATACGGTATATAATAGGGTATAAGCGCAACTTTCGCGTTCCAGTCAACCTGGGTAGAACACTTCCAGTTTTTCACTCTCCGCTAATATGATGTTGTTTTATACAAGAAGTCTCCAGGAACTACCAAAGTTAAGTATCACAGATGTCCACCGTATATGCTCATTATCTAAATGTCCGGCCACCAAATTGGCCAAAGGATTTAAATTGTATGCTTCATCATACATAATAGATTATGGAGGTATGTGAGCTAGCGGAAGGGAAATGCTGTACAATGTCACTAACTATAACGTTACTTGGTCTGCCGTATGGATGTATGGATCTACATATTCGTGAATTTTTTCACCAGTATCAAATAAAGACAGGTTGACTGGTGATGTCAGCATTAGGGCAGCCTGTCACAGGTCTATGAAGAAGTCAGAGACGCCACACAGCCTGAGAGTAACTTTAGGGATGGTGTGGGAGCTCTCTTTGTTCAAGTTCAGAAACAGTTTTTACAGCCGTCGAGATTGACGTTGTACCCCAATGCCGTGGGGATGCCGCATTTTGTTTGGAAATGAAAATCAGTTTGACGTCAGAACTCAACGTCAGGCCAATGTCAATGTCCAACCTAAAACCAACCAAATATCAATGTCTAATAATGTTACAGCTTGACGTTGTGTGGACGTTACCACTATGATATCTATCAGACGTTGAATTTTGGTTACCATACCTGCCAAATAAATGTCAATATCTGACATCAATATGACGCTGGTTTAAGATATTGGCTTGACGTTGGATTTTGGCCACTTTCTAACAACCTAAAATCAAGCAAATATCAACGTCACTTGACGTCATATTGGACATAAAAATAAGGTTGTCCTTAGACGCTGGCTAGATATTGAATTTTGGTCACCTGACATCAAAAACCTAAATCTAACCTAATATTAATGTCTCATGATGTTGTGTGCCTGCTGGGCCTAAACTAAATGCACTACAGAATGTTACGTTTACACACATCCACAAACTAGATGTAAATGCATCAGCTTTTCACAGCACAATACTCACTACTCACTACTCTTGAGTACTTTTAAAAGGGCTACTTTTGACTCATACTTTGAGTACTATTTACAACAGATACTTTTACTAGTACTCTTTACACCACTGGGTAACACTTTAGTTTGAATTACAATTGATAGCATTTACCACTGTCTTATTACCTGCCGATTGTTAAGAGATTAACTGTTTATTAGCACCTATAAAGTATCTTATTTTACATCCCTAATCCTACCCAGCATCTAAACCCAACTACAACCATAATTTAATCAGTAACCAGATGATTAGTAGTTTATTGAGCTCAGAGTCTCCAATAATGGTTTGTTAATAGCGTGAAGTGTGCATTACAATAAAGTGTGACTCTAGATTTGCTTTACCACACTCACCTGACTCATTTTCTTGTTCTTTCTCACACAGACGTGGATCTAATGTCTCTCTGGTGCTCGACATGAGTTCTTTGGGGTCTGTGGAGCCTTTGAATTGTGGGGTCGTGACCCCACGCGAGCGCGCCACTCAGGAATACCTGCAGTCCGCCAGTCGAGCGCTCTCCCGCAAACAGCTGCGCGATGTCACCCAGAACACACACATCCTGCATGCAGAGTTTGCTGTAAGTGTGCCAAATATAAATCTCCTAGCTTGGTTGCGGTTTAACCGAGCTTTAATGAGTCATGGAAATTACCGACAGTTAAGGTGTAGTTCATTTGTTTTGTGTCTATTTGTTTTGTTCATACACAGACATTTTAGAATGAACAAAACAACATTTCAGATGCTTTACAATGTGCTCGACTGCTGGTTTGTCCATTAATGTCATTCCATGACTTTTATTTTTATCGTCACATGATCTGTTAAAACAAAATCGCTTGACTTTTTTGATGTGCATGCCTGAATTTATTCGCCAAATGTGTTTCCATCGTAGTTTGGAAACTTTGAATTTGACCCAACTCATCTTGTTTTGCCCATCTTGCCATTTTCATCACACTTTCAGAAATAAAGGTATGAAAGCTGTCACTGGGGTGGTACCTTTTCAAAAGGTACATATTTGTACCAAACGGGTCCATATTGGTACTTCGAAAAGAATATATTTCTTAAATTTTAAGAGGTACACTCTTGTTCTTTTTATGTACTAAGATGTACTCTTTAGGTATCTATAGGGACCCTCTAGGTACAAATGTGTATCTTTTGAAAAGGTTCCACCCCAGTGACAGCTCACGTACCTTTATTTCTGAAAGTGTGATGAAAATGGCAAGATGGGCAAAACAAGATGAGTTGGGTCAAATTCAAAGTTTCCAAACTACGATGGAAACACATTTGGCGAATAAATTCAGGCATGCACATCAAAAAAGTCAAGCGATTTTGTTTTAACAGATCATGTGACGATAAAAATAAAAGTCATGGAATGACATTAATGGACAAACCAGCAGTCGAGCACATTGTAAAGCATCTGAAATGTTGTTTTGTTCATTCTAAAATGTCTCAGCCGTCAGTCCGGCACTACAGTGGTTCAATATTATTATTTTCAATCAAGGCCTTTATTTGTCACATATACCTCCATGTCTTCACATACACTGACATATAGTGAAATTGGACCCCCCCAACCATACACAAACATCACATTTCAGGGGAAGACAGGTCAACGGGAGGTAGCATTTAGAAAAAGAAAGTAAGATACAATTCAGGAGAGGCGAAAAAAAAAACTCCCTCCCACCTTGCTCTTGAGTTAGAGCAGTGTAAGATCAGAGAGAAAATAAGCCCCAGCAGTCAAGCACATAAACACATAGACATTGACATACATCGCAACAGGGGATGGGAAAGGGGGTGTGGATATAGTCCGGCAAGGGCGGGCAGCCGTTGATTCTTGCGGCCATGGAGGCGCTGGTCACAGACCCGCCTACCCTCTCCAGTGGATGAAAGTACACGAAGGCGTGGGATGAAGGGTTAGGTAGTGAAAGTCTATCTGTAGCTGTGTATGTGTGTAAGCCTGTAGAGTGTGAGAGAACAGGTGTCCTTGACAGGGAGCAGGAATTTCAGAGCGTCTCCTTATCTTGCTATCCGGGAGAAGTTGTTTTTCTCCAGCCGAGGCCATCTGGCTGGAAAAACACTGGGAGCCGAAAGAGAAGAAAGTATTCAAATTTAGGTCAATATCCGCCAATTTCACAGATATTTAATGTCCGTCACTGGTCTCCAGTTCTGGCCAAATCTTGTTGCAAAGCCGTCTAATTTCACCCCGATGTTTTCCAATATGCGGTCTAATACAGCAGTCTGATTAGCAGCCTATCTGCCCTTTATAGTTTCAATCAAGCCGGCCAGCTTGGTGGGGTTTTGAGCAGCACTGACCTCTTTCATCAATCGTCGATACCTCAGGGCCCCGCATAAGCCCATCAGCAGAAACCCTGTTATCAAAGTTCCCAATAGGTAGATATCTTCAATATCCTCCAGGGACAGAGCAGCCAGGCACACGACGTGACACTTCTCCCACCCGTCCATCACGTATCCAGCTGCAAGTATCCCGGCAGGACAAGTGGGCTCTCCCGAGCCCAAACTTCTCGTCGAGAAGATGGTGTCAATCGCGTTCAGAGACCAGTTGATCAGATCCATAATTCCTTATTCGTTTGGATAGCAGGACACGAAGAGCCTCAGAGATAGAATAACACAAGACAAGAAGAGCCAGCCAGGGAAGATAAGGGACAGAGAGGGTAAAAGTGTGACCGCCTTTGTCGAGAGCCAAGAAAAAGAGACCCCAAGGAAAAGAGATGTTATTGAAATGTTATTATTATTATATTATTATTGCCTCCAGAACTGTCTTGAGCATCTGTCTGCGCTCAAAAAGAGCGTCTCACACCTCTATATGCTACCACATTGAGTTCATTGCATTTTGTTATCTGAGGCACAAGTTGTTTATTTATTTATTTATTTGTATTTTTTATTACTTTATTTTAAGCTTATATATATATATATATATATATATATATATATATATATATACACCGAAAAATAACAAACATTGACTTGTACTTTAGACATACACAGCAAATTCCTCTTGAGTAAAATGTACTCAGTTTAGATAGTATTTGGTCCCTCGCTAAATTGAGTTAATGTTACTCAAGTTAATGAGACAATGAACGGATTATTTAGGTGATGTTTGAGGTCTGATGTTGAACACCTGCTGTTATTAAGCAGAAGAGAAACACAAAGCTACAACTGACTTCAGTCACAGCCTTAGATGGAATCAGCTGAAATATAATACATTGAATCTCTCAAAATTGCAGCAGAGGATCAACCCGATCAATAAGGAACTCCACAAACAGCAGCTTTACTTCTTACCAACCTGTTTGCCCTTATTTAAAGAGGGACCAAATACTCTCTGAACTGAGTGCGTTTTTTTGTACAAAATATACAATATAAAACAAAAAAAAAACACACATCATAGTCACAAAACAATCAAACTAGAGAGGGTATATAACTTAAACCTTTATATTTGTCCTACAGAAACCTATAGATTTGTCAAACAAATCAAGAAATTGACCCCAAACATTTCCTTGTGGAGCTAGTCCATAAAAATCTGAGTCTCTCCATCTGAATGACAGATATCATATCAGAAATCCAGTTCTCCAATGAGGGGGGTAAAGGTGATTTCCAGTTATTAAGCACTAGTCTTTTAGCCACCACCATACCTTGCATTTAAGACTCTTGAATTGTTTGAGGAAGAGAAGATGTGTTTTGTGAGAAGCGAAAGGTGGTAAATTTGCCATCTGGCAGAAAAGGTGTGCTATAAGCCTTGGAGTACCAGTCAAATATGTTTGTCCAGAATCTATTCAGTAAGGGACAGAGCCAAAAGGCGTGAGCAACCGTGTTCTTCTGTCTCACATTGGTGAGACAGGAGGTAAGATTTTATGGAGTTTGGCTTTAGTGGAGTGTAGATGATATGTGTATGACCTTAGGGCTTACTCACACTATGCTATCCGAACCGTGCCCAGGCCCCTTTCCCGGATCGTTTGAGAAGTGTGAGTGCTCTGAATCGGGCTCAGGCACAGTTCAATTGGGCAGCACTGGCACGGTTGGAACAGGTGGGCCTGAGCGCGGTTTACTTGGGTTCACAGTGTGAGTGCAAGCGTGCCTAAGCCCGAAACTGAAAGTGAGACGTGACTTTTAAGGGACTGTTTCATATGGATTAATTAATCATTCGTACTGTTCAATGAACGCAAGCTGTCGTAGATTATTAAAGACGCAAACCCCTCACTGCGCCTTCAGCAAACCCCCTAATATCTGCAGCATGAGGACTTTATGATTGTTTATGAGCGTCAAAAGTGGCTGATCTGTTCAGCGAAATATTAGACTGCGTGTCACCGCATATCAAACCACTTAAACGATATAACTAAAGAAATCTCCACTGTGCTGAGCAAGAGCGCTGATGTAAGCGTGCCCAGGCCGTAATGTAATGTGAGTGCGGGCCGTCTGGGGAGACGGGAGGGGAGACAAGCATGCTTTAGCCCGGTTCAAGGCAACGGTACATAGTGTGAGTACGGCCTTAAACTGAATCAGTTGGTGTCCGCCGTTGACTGAGCATGACTGTACTGAAGTTAAACAATTGTCCCATGTGTCTGCAGAGAGTTCAATTCCCAAATCTTATCCCCAGGCAACTTTGAATCTCATAGAGGATACTGTGACGCAACTTTCAAATAAACACAAATTTAGAAATAAGATGTCGTAAAGATATCATAAAACACATGTTTTTCTAGACAGAGTTGGAAATTAGGAACTTTAGACTTCGTAAAATGCCTGATTTGCAAATAACGGGAAAAAATTGTATGAGGGAGATCAAACTTTTCCCCTTTAGGAGCAAAACACCCCTAGACATGAAGAACCTTGATAAAACACAAACCGTTTTCCCTCCAATCATCAAAACAACTTGTTTATTATGTAAGAAAAAGGCTCACAGTGGCTTCTCCTACCTTTTCTTTTTGATATTTGGTGCCAGTTAATCAGGAAGTGAGGGTTTTGGTCTCTTTGACTCATTGGATGGAAACGCTGCTTTATTCACAATTGTTTTTTGTGTGATATTCCAGGTCTGTGCTTAAATCTAATCTTTGGCTGGATGATTTAATCAATGTTTTATGTGATTTTCATAACGTACTTTGAAAATCTGGTAGATATTTCGTTTGTAACGTTTATAACTTTTTTTTTCCACAGGAAATTCCCATGAACTTTGTGGATCAGAAGGAGCTTGACATCCCAAATCATGGATCAAAAAATAGATACAAGACCATTTTGCCAAGTTAGTGTCTGAATTTTCACTGAATTTCATGTATGGTATTCGGTTTGACTTTGAAATGAGCATTCGTCTTGTTTTTCAGCATGTCACAGAGAAACAATATTTGCAATATAATATTTGCATATATGCAAAGGTCAACCTTGCCATGAAGTTATAATAGTTCCACCAAACTAGTGAAACCCTTTTAAATGTATAATTTTTTTTGTGTGTAGGCTCGTATTTTACAGTACTACCAAAATACACAAAAATGTCTCTGTCAGTGTTTTCAAACTATTTCTGTATATTTAATTTACCAAAGTCACACTATTGCCAATTTCACATCGGTCACATCCACAATGGAGAGACGTCATATCCATAACAAAGCTTTTTCCTCATGCATGCAAAAATGTCAAATGAAATAAAATCAATGATATATATATATATATATATATATATATTAGGGGTGTGACAAGATCTCGTTGGACTAGATCTCGCTAGATTAAATCACGACGAGATTTCTCATCGAGGTGAAAAGTTGTCTCGTGAGTAGATGTTATCTTGATGGAGCGTGAGGGTGAAATTAGCATTGAAGATTGGAAGCAGGATTGAATTTAAACCGCTATTCAAGTGCTTTGCACACACCGGGTAAGGCTGGCCTCTGTGTTGCACATGCCACTCGGTTGGGCGGGCGGGTGTGACGTAACCGCTTTTTTTTCTCACCAGCCAAAGGCTGCTGCGTTATTCATGTCCAAGCAGAGGCTGCAACTAAAGCCACTCAAATTAACCACGGACATCATTACCACGCGATGGAACGTCACTTTAGATGTGCTGAAAGTCATTATTGAAGTGCAGTACATATATGTAAACACCCAAATCAAACAATTAGGCTACCATCGTGTAGGACTTTTATCCGCTTTTTGCGACAGGACAGTCCACACAGCTGTTTGACACAATATTCTCTGCACCAACACACATCTCTAAGCGCGCACACACATACTGAACTGCTGGAGACTGAACACACCCACCTTCATCATTACCAAACATGCTGTACGTGAAAAGCGGACGTTTTCTTTTGCTGGTTGAAGTGATCAAATTCCACACAGAGACTAAAAAAGCTTTCATATGTGTGATGTAGCACAAGTGTTTAAGACTGTTCCTGAAAGAGAAAAAGAGCGCATTATCCGCCATGTAATACTGTTGCATCACGTGCAGAAATCACGCCATGGACATTACATCAAGATGCCTACTGGTTTAAAAACATAGATTAAAAGAAAATGGCCAAATGAGAAGGTTTTTTGTCATAAACTACAGCAAAACAACTTGTCAAGAAGAAAATGAAACCATGAGAACTGAATAAATACAGGAATGGAGAAAAAAAAAAAAGAGCGCTTTATTATCAGCTGTCAGTCAGCGCCCGCTTTTTTTTTCTGGTCATTTTTTCACAGGTAATTGCAGTCAATCGTGTACACGTCACATTTAAAAGATGATAAATGTAAGCAGGTCTATACATACATACATATATATTTATACACACACACAC